>OMOT01039853.1:0-22660 GCA_900312575.1 Acanthochaenus luetkenii | reverse complement strand
AAAAAAAAACCAAATGAGTCGTCACTAACCCAGACTTGGACCTGGAGCGAGACCGAGATTTGGAACGGGAGTGTCGGGAGCCATCTTTGGAGTGGGCAGGTGAATGGGCTGGGGAGCGGCTAGCCGACTTCCCCGAGCCCCGGGGACTCATGCTCCTGGATGCAGAGCGAGACTCCTGAACGAACCACACACACACCAACACACCTCTTATCAGGAACAATTAGAGAAGAAATTGAAATGTGCCTTTAGACTACAATGTGGTAAAGAATTAGGCTATCCTGTTAAGAGTGTAAAAAAGAGAAAAATTTAGAACAGTGGATTTATGAATGCAGGTTAATGCTATTTTAAGTAGCCATGGATAGTATGACAGTAATATCATTAAATTAGCCAATGCAAATAACAATGTAATGAATAAACGGAGAAATCTATATCAGTTGATAAAAAATGTGAATGATTTAAATGTACATTGTATTCAATAAAAAGAACATGCACGCATTTGAGAAACAGACTAGAAATTACTTAGCGCAGTGACCTTATGCCCGATTACTTCCTTAACTTCATTTCTGTAACTTCATTACTTCATTTAATTCTTCTTTCTTCAAATGTCTTACTTCTTCTTACTTCCCCCATCTCACACACTGCCCATACTTCTTCCCTCCTCATGTTTTAGCATGCATTCACAAATTCAGCTTCACACATCTGAGCTTCACATTATTCAAAATAAACTGGACATGAGACTTCTTCCGCATTTTTCTTCGTCCAACCTTAACCTTAATGAAAAAGAAAGGATGAAGAATATATGACTACAATCATAACTGCACCCTCATTCAACTTTAAATGTGTTACTGTGATCTTATAGCATGCATGGGAATGTTTTAGAGCACATAATACAAAAATGATTTTGTATACATTTCATTAAAAAAATAATGCTACGTGAATGTTTACTTGGGAATAAAACCCACAAATACAACTTCGCCTTTATCCGAAAACCTGGACTTGAGATAACCCAAACAGCCGCAAGATGTTGCTATTTATTTGTTTTTAGTTAAATCTTTAGTATGAATATGATAAACGCAAAAGACAGTCAAATGTTAAATTCTGTTGTTAAAGCAGACTACAGAATTGGACCATTTCAAATCCACCATTTGCCCTACTGCAAAGGCTCTGTTTTCTGTGAGCCTGCAGCACGTACCAGCACTGCCTGAAAGCCAAATTGCAAAATAGGAGTGATAATTAAACTAGATAACATTACGATTTGAATGTAGCACTCTTATTTTGGCCTGTGCCTGCTATAGGGTCGTGGAGAACAGAGCTTGCACAGTGCAATGGTGGACAGTGCAACGAAATCAGACTTAGTGGTGTCTAACCACACACCTGTTTTGTAAGCTAAAAGGAGAAAGGCACTCAACTCCAGTCTTGCATGATCGCGTTAGGACTGAAACATGCAAGTAAATGCAAACTTAGCAGCGACATTTTGAGGCTGTTCGGACTACGCTTAGAAAAATAAATCAAGGCACCCCCCTTTGCTGATTACATGCTCAACGCCTAAGGGATCTTGACTGACACAAGCTGCTGCGCCCCCAGTATGAGAAACCAGCATAGCGTTCTACGCTTCAAATTAAAAATAAACTCAATCAAGCTATACTCGCTGCTTCTAAGGTAACAAGGTTAAACAAACTAACTAAATTATGTTCATTAAAGTTTTCCTGTATCACAAATGTCGTGTCCTCAGTTTGTTCAGCCTTCTTGTTGAATTACCCTTAAGGTCCTTAACCAGTCTAGCTAGTTTTGCTAGGCTATTATTCAACGTAGCAGAAATTATCCTTGCAAATAAGTAGCATTAGTCATTACGATATGTTGCTGTAACGAGCAAAATAACTAAATTCGATTATCCACAGTTAACGCTATGACTTCATCGCGTTGGCTAGCTGGTCCGCTGAAGTGATCAGCAATCAAATTATTTTGGCAATGAATTAACACGGACTGACTGGGCCTTCAGCCTACCAATATTAAGATAACTAGCTAGCGAATATTAGCCAACGCTACCCACCTAACTAACGTTAAATGTGGCCTTGGAGACTATCGACATTTTGGACAATGACAAATCAAGGTTGACATTTTAACAAACAACTGGTAATTCGGTGACGATTTTTAGCTAGCTAACAATCATTAGCAAATACAACAGGGTAGCTATAACGTTAAGTGTTCCCAATTCAATGTCATTCAGCTGAGCAAAACACTTGGCTCGATATAACAATCAAACAAAAGCCTTTGCCAAGTTCCTACGTACCCGCTCGCCGTACGCTTTCTCGTTATCGCTCATGTCTTGCGGCAATAAATAAAAAAATAACAGATTTTCACGCTCGCTGCTAACCAGCTACGACCAGCTACGTATTCTCAAGCCGTGCTACACGCGCCTGTAAGCTCCTCCTCAAGACTGGGTTACAAGCGGGATCTCTTTGGCGCGGCTTTGTCCCTTGGTCCTGCAAAAACGTAGATCTGGTCAAATGGGATGGACATAAGCGCCTATCTCTGTCTTTCTCCGATTGGCTGGGGAGGACTTTCCGATCGGTTCTTAGCGGACATGTCAGCCATCAAACTTGTGCTGCGTTCAAGACACTCGGAACCCGGATAAAACGAGCTCCTACTTGTTAAAAATGAATTGGAACGGTTGTCCAACTCGGAATTACAGCTCTGAAATTCGGGTATAATTTCAGAGCTCCGGTGTGTCCGACTTGGCATCGGCAACAAAATCAAACATGGCGGCCTTCATCGTTAATGGTAACAATTTGTTGACATAAAAATAAAAAAAAGCGATGCGTAATTGCGACATGTGTTTGTGTCGTTTATATTTCGCTGTGATTATAGCAATATGTGGAATTTAACAGCTATTTTAGCTAATTAGCTAGTCAATGTTTGCTAGCTAACGTTAGCTTCTACCAAAAGAAGCATAAATTGCTGCTGCATATATTTTTTGTATTCAGCAATGAGCCACAATATGTCGAACTTCCTTCTGGCATTCGTGTTGTTTTTGATGATGTCGGAAGTCGGAAACCTCGAGTTGAAAGTTGTTTTGAAAGCGGTATTAGTATACTTGAAATCGCTTTGGATTGGCTGACGATGACAGACAAGGATGGGCGTGTTTACCAACTGTTCTCGGTACACATTTGTGTATTTCATAGGGACATTTCTGGAGCCCCATTCAACCCTCTACTACTACTACTTACTTACTTATGTTATGTTTGATTAGGGACATGATTCAAACAATGACTGACTGTAGCCTTTTTGATAATAGATACCTACAACACGTCGATCTGAGATGCTAATCTAATTAAAGACGCTTACAAATGAGCCAGATTAGAAGTTGATGTTCTTCAAATGTGTGTTTAACGTGTTAAAAGGAAGTGCCAGTGATCACTGTTTCATATTCTCATCTATTGCCTTTTGGTTTGATGTTCTGCTTTCATCTTGGACCCAATAACAGCATTCTTTTGAAGATGTGGATTTTTGTATTGCACGCCTCAACTGCTCAAGGGGTGCATGAGAGATGCTCTGTGTTTTGGTTAACCCACTGATGACCATTCCATAATAGTAATTATCTGGTCCTGCTACCTTTTCCTCACCTATTTATCACTCTACCTTTCCTCCAACTTCCTCTGCTGCTTTCTCACTTTAGACAGTGAAAAGCATGAAGTGACAGCCAGAATCCTGAGGAAGAGGAGACGGACAGGAAGGACGAGGTTGTCTTCACACATGTCTTTCCAGCGGAACAGTGGGCCTACTCACTGGCAGCTAGATGCTGCTCACTGGACTGTGAAGGGTCAGGAAAAGAGAAAAACAACTCAAAAGTTGTTGCAGAAAACAATTGACTTTTGTTTGATTAGACTTGTCTTTCTGACACTTACAGGGTTCAGTGGCACTGGACTGTGTTTCATGGAGCAGAGGTTCAGAAGGGAAGGTCTTCACAGAGAATGTGAGACAAGTACACAATCATTATCTGTTCGTTCTGTTTTTGACAAAACTACAATTACGTGCCTTAATCATGAGATGCAGGTGAATGCTGCTAAAGGGACCTGCCATGTATAATTAGATTGTCCTGGACTGAAAAGGATCAGCCTCTGTCAGACTGAAGTTCTGTAATCGTTTGTGTGCTCCAGCTGAGCGTAATATCAGAATGACCACGGTTCAAGCCCATCTCTATCAGAAACAGTTTAGTCTGTCACAAAAGATGCGTTAAACAGACCATTCATCTCTTGCATTTTTTCTTCTTTATTTAAGAGAGAAGAAGCAGAGAAATAAAGGATACATAATGGGCAGCTGCAGGCACATCAACTTTCCAGTTTTCAGCATGGCAACCTACACTACAATGCTAATTTCACAAATTTAAAGAACAAATACAGCTTTTGATTCCTTAATACAATTTCTCCTTTAATTTACTGTATATGACCATTTTATTCAGGGGTGACATAGTGATAGAACATTACTTGAGTTACCAGTTTTGGCTTAGCCTTCACAATTTATTATATTAACACCAGAAATGACTCTGGAATATAAAGGTTTAAGTGGCAGATTGTATCCACTACTTTATTGACTAAACACAACATACATCTATTCATGTAGGTGTTAATACATTATTCAAATGAACGCACAGACTAGAATTTATAATAATTAAAAATATTATAGAAGTTAACCTACTTAAAAACTAGTGTTGCTCATATAATCTACTTAAAAACAGTAGTTATAGTTAGCTACCTTCCACGTCTGACTTAACCTGAGAGCAGAGTATATATATCAGTCCATCTATTGTTGTGATAGTTACACAGCTTTGAGTTCGGAGTCATTAGCAAACTGGTTTGGGAATGTGTAGACATTCTGGATCCAATTACTCCATGGTACCTGTGGACAGTAGAAAGAAAATGCAATTATTATTGAATTTTTTGAAGATACATTTTTTGGACACTTTGCTTTTATGGGATACGTCAGTCGAGAGAGACAGGAGATATTGGGAGATGATACCGCCAGGATACCTACAATCATTCATTTTGAATTAAAGACAAAATATAATTTGTTGTTGATAAAATGTCAGCCATGAACAGTACGGCTACTTGTGTGTGAGTTCACCTACCACAATTATATAGAACATTTATTTTATGCAGATCCAGAAAACTTGGTCCATCTCGCTGGCCAATGGGAATGTAAGGATCTGGCTTAGGAATTATTGTTGGTCCACCGTCTTCAGAGAAGGCATACCTACGTCAAAAAGTATATAGAGTATGTGGTGTAGTGATGCAGAAGCAAAATATTAAACACCTGTAATTATGTTGCCCTGTAGAGCAGCTCACCTTCCATAATGCATGATAGAGCTGTAGTCATATGGAGTATTGAGGTTGTTTGTCACGTGCTTCCTGAAGTTATGTATACGGTCTGTCAAGGCACACAAAAAGTTAATTTACTAATTCATTTGCTGGGAAAGACCCTTTTGGTGAAAAAAATAAAAGCTAGAAAAATTAAACTGGTTTCCAAAATGCAAGCGATAAAATCATGTTGAGAATTCATCATTCATCCTAACCTGGTGTAATGTTTTTCCATACGATTGAGACATAGCGGTCTCGGTCTGAGCGAGACTGCTCATGCACAAAGCCGAGAGCATGCATGAACTCATGTGAGGCCACTCCTGACCACATACATCCAGGAGACTGCAGCGACAGGGTCTGGCTTCCTCCAGTCTGCCCCAGAAAGGACCAGCAACTTACGGTGCAACAGAAGCAACATGTGTCCATTAAAAACATGGCATTACTAAGCAACTTCATGACATAGGAATCATACGTAAAAACTGGGAAAGGTTTCTGCATGCGATACATGTAAAGCCCATATGCAGTGGTCATACTCACCCATATCTAGGCTGAATATCGAGGAAGTTGGCTTCATGAGTGCGCGGAACAAATTTAACGCATGTTCCCGAGGAGATGTCTTGCATCCCAGTTTCGATTGTGATTCGGTCCATATCGTCTTATCATCAAAAACAAGCAAAAAGCAAATCAGACTTGAATCTTTGACTGTTTGTGAATCTTGTGGCAGATCAAGTCATATATTGAAGTAAGCTCTAAATTGAGATAATGAAACAAAAGTATACGAGTTCCCATTTTCTATGTAATGCCTCTGTACATCTGTGGATGCATACCATATAGTGGAGACATGATGAAGGGTACATAAACAAACCCATCAACTGATTTAGGCCATAGACAGGCATTGCCAGGGCAGGTTATGGCACTCCGGAGATATGAGCTGGCAATATCCCCCTCTTTGAATGTCATTCCTCTGTGGAATCGCAGCCCTGGTGAGAAAATATGTATTATTATATACGATATACCCAGTAACTGGATGATTCAGTATTATTCTAGAGTAAACAGCTTACTTACTTGTATTGGCTTCCAGGATTTTGTCCATTGCATTCATATCGTCACGATCTGTATATTCTTCTGAATACAAAACAAAAGAGGAGAGAGAGCACAGTTATGTTTAAATATATCAGTTAATACTCCTGTCTTCGGAAAGAGGTAATCCCCTTTATTGCAACATAAACCTATTTTCCAATAAACAGAATGATCATAAAAATGTAGTGTATTATAACATTAACTTGCATGATAACGTGAAAAAGTAACATCTCCAAAGTATTCCAAGAACCCACCTGAGTATTTTCTTCTCAGCCTCACTTTCCCCTCACGTACTCCAGTTGAAGTCTGGAATCCAAAGGTGCATGTTAATATATTTTGGTTGCAAAGCATGACAAGACTAAAAGGGGCATATCCCGTAAGAGATATTGTCTCGGTACTGACCTTAACGGGTAGGGTGTACGTGTGGGTCAGCATGCCTAACACGATACCCAGGAGGATCATGGTAGAACGCATTGCTTTGGTTCAGATGGGCACACGCGTTTCTGCCTGTGGTCCTCTTAACACAACAGCTAAATGAACTCTGCATCTCCGCCGACACTATATACCCACTTCTCCTCCTGTGCGCAATACCGATTGGGAACATGTTCTGTGGTGAATCATGATTAAGACCCCCCTCATCATCCAATGCGTGTACTTAACAAAAGTCCACTGCTGATCCATAACAGGTGGTCCCAATGCTGACATCCAGCCGTGCCCTGTACTTTACCACATTCAAGACTCAGCGCTTTCAGAAATTAGACACGTAAAGGTGTTTTGCTCTTGGATGTGCTACGGCTCAGCAGTCCAACAGACCATCAATTTGTGTCTGACTGAACTGGCAACCTGTGATTTTGCTATGTTGACAGCAATCATTTTGTCATATGGGTAAATGCAGTACATAAAAGAAAAACCTTCTCCTTCCCCAGATATTATTTCTATTTATATCAAGGGGCCAGTTTGAAGGCCGATGACTGGGGAAAGAATCCCCTGCGTTAGCACAGTTCATGAAATGCCTTCTCCTTGGTTACTACAGGAACATTGTAAGATTTCTTCTGCATCGGAGTTAAGAAGGTGTGGTTTCAAGAGTGGATACGTTCTCGTTACGCTGTTCGCAGCCACTTCATTCATCCAGGTACGTGTTTTACTTTTACTTTTCTCTGGGTAAATCTGACTTGCCACTATTTCTCTATCATGTGCCTTGTTTAATGTGATGACGGCACCCGCTGTTTGATTTCCTACATCAGATACCATGTCTCACTCAAATATTATAGTTAGGGACTAAAGTAGTATTACATTCTCGTATGTTCAAGTCCTCTATTACTGATTTATTTATGGAATGACTCATGCTGTATATATGGAGGGATAAGGACATCTGGGTGACTAATGCAAACCAAATGATCTTGTATCTCAGTGGTTCCCAGCTACTTTTGTCTCTGACCCTAAAACACAAGTTTGCACACCCACTCCCTTTCTCAACCCACTCAAGATAGGGGACATGTGTTCAAATCAGACGATTGCATTCACACAAAGAAAGTGCTACTAGTAAGCTTGAATTGAATCTTTATTGAAAACGTTTCCATGATTTGACACCAGTTTATTGTATTATTTTCAGTAGCTCTGGTTTCGATTCGATTCAGTTCGGTCAGTAATCATCCTCGTCACCTGACGAGAGAAACAGAATGGAGTCAAGCATGAAATAATGACATCTCTATAATTAGTAGCCATTTTAAAAGGACACTTTACGTTACATCAAATATCACAACAGTTACTAGTTCTCAAAGCATTAAGTTAATCTAGGATGTTGGATACCGACCACACTTATAAAGCCTGTTGATTTTCAGCTTGTCAATATGGCTGGGAGCGGATGACTGGCCCAGCCGAACGTCCCTGCTGTTCTTAGGAACAATGGTTGGTTCCCCGTCCTCAGAGTAGGCATACCTAAAGATATATACATCAAACTTTGATTCAGCTACAAGTTTGCAGAAGAACAGCTATACTAGGTACTATCATGGTAAGATAACAAGAAACAAATGTAAAAATTAAGAATACGTATTTAATGTACTATTCAAATAGCCATTCAAGCCATTTTACAAGATTATGACTGTTATCTAAATCAAATTCATCCTACTTACATTCCAAAGTGCATGATGGAGCCATAGTCATAGGGCAGATCCAGATTGTCAGTCTTGAATTTTTCAAAGTTCCTAAAACGATCTATTGAAAATGGGAAAATGTTTTTCAGATTCATTACATTTTCTGATGTGTGTGTGTGTAAAGCACTTTGTAGCTTTGTTTTTAGAAGTGCTATAGAAATAAAGTTTATTATCATTATACATATTCTTTAATTTAATAATTGGGGGATTTCTTTCCCCTTCCCGCCCCATTGAAATTACCCCTCCAAATGTTTGACCACATGATGGTGACATAGTTGTCCCGGTCAGCCCGGGACTGCTCGTGTACGAAGCCCAGGGCATGCATGAGTTCATGGGAAGTCACTCCTTCTCGGACGCATTCAGGGGACTGGAGAGATACGGTCTGTCTTCCACCACGCGCACCAAGGTAGGACCAACACCTGGATTAATAAATACCATTATATACCATTACAACAATTTCTAGAAGTGAGACTACTGTATTGTCAGAGGAGCAAAGCAAAGATTCTATAATTATTGATTGATGAGTTTATATGTAAATTATCTTTTTTTCCATTTCCATTATATTCATTTTGTTAAAAAATACTGCTATTCATTAACTCTACATTTGAAAATACAGGAGGCAACATGATAAGGACATTCCTTCATCCCAGCATAGTTTTGTCACATTTAGAAGTGGAGAATATCACGTTTTGGAATCAAACTCTTCAAACGACAGCTCTCACCCTGACTTTGGCTGGATGTCGATGTAGTCTCGCTGGTGAGTCCGGGGAACAAAGCGCACACAGGTACCTTTCTCTACGTGCTCCATCCCTTTCTTTATCACTTTCTTCTCCCCATCAGCTGTGGGATGGTTTAGACCGAATAGACAGGGCACAGACAAGTTATAAATCACAGAATGTGCTGTCATAGTTTCCAAACTATAATGTATTGCATTTATTTGCACCTTGAAAAAAAACGTACTGTACTCAGGTGAGAGCTTGTATGCAACATAGACATGTCCATCCACTGACTTAGACCACAGGCAGCTCCGTGCAAAGCAGACTTTTGTGCGCCGTCCGGCTGAAACAGCTATGTCTCCCTCCCTGAGACTGGTGACACCATCTATGATCCGGGCAGCTGAGGCAGAAAGCAGGGGACATTACATAATTCTAGACTGGGTAATAGAACCTTATTTTGCACTGCATGTAGTGTATACTGCACTATGTTTAGATCAAGTGAAATGCAAGCAACTTACCTTTGAACTCATTCGCTTTGATGATTTCATCCATTGCTGTCCCGTCACTGTGCTCAGCGTGATCTTAGGAATAAGAGGTGCAGTCAGTGTATCTGGTTTTATTGCGACAGAATCAATATTTTAACAAATGGAAATTAGTAGCAGTTCCATCAACATTTGATGCAAGCCCAAATTGCAATTACCGTTAAAGCTCCTGGGGCTGCTTTTTGTGTTGACCCCAGATTTCTACAAAAAAAGACAGAAAGTTGGTTATAATTCTGTTGAATTCGTGAAACACCAGTCCCAGTCCCACTCCCATGCATATTTACCCGAGCATGTACGGCCCAGAGACAAGTGGACACAACCATGCACAACAGGATAATCCGCTCCATCGTTGTCAGTCAGGTACAGTATGTCTTCAGTGCTTCCATTAACCGTAGTAACACTTAGCTTTATAGGCGTTTCCTATCACTCGCTTGAGAAAATACCCATGATTATCTCAGGTAAATTACATGGTTACTTTTATTTGTTTATGAGTGAGTTTAATCCCCTAATTAGTTTGATTCTTTCATAAACAACAACTCCAACAGTATGATAATGTGATGTCTCACTGTGTGTAATAACAGCTCCAGTTCAATGACCAGCTTTAAAATCAATGGTTTAATGTTTAGGGCAATTTTAGGCTTTAGAAGACTCATACCATATGCCAGGAGTGCTGTTTTCTTTTTTCGCTTACTACCGGTGCGATTCGGTGTTAATTTCAGAAGATAAGTAATTCTCTTAAAACACATGACTACAATATATTATTCTCCAAACAATAAGTTGTGATGGGAAAAGAACTACCGCCCGAACAGGGACTTGAACCCTGGACCCTCAGATTAAAAGTCTGATGCTCTACCGACTGAGCTATCCGGGCTCTGCTACATGCTCGCGGAAGTGGCCTTTATAAGGACGATCCGTTCAAGCTAGTCCGGTTGTGATGGTTGTTAGGCAGGCGCACACATGTTCACCAAACCCAGTGACCGAACTATCGTAAAACACAGGACATGACAGACATGACCGCGTCTTTGGACCACGCGCTTCCGCAACAGCACGACAACTTCGAGGTAAGTTAACGTTGTGTGTGTACATTTCAAGCTAACGTTAGCTCATGAAGTTACTACGCGCTAACAGCGACACACTTGGCTTCTTCAACGTTAACGGTTAGCGCGTGTTAGCTTAGCTAAAGTTGCCAATCCTCTTGACCGCAGGAGCAAATCGAACAGCTGCAACATGCCACCCGCGAACAAGCGGTCAAACTGGAGGAGGTCAAGCGGGACAGAGTGCGCGCTGAGGAAGACACCATGCAGTGGTACAGTGGATTCGACCTCACTTCTTGGCCGAGCGTTAACATCCGAGACGCGTCCAAAACATGTGCACATGCGTAGTAGGGGTGTGTGTGTGTGTATCGAACCGTTGCGTTTACTGTGCAGCAATTCAGACACTAACTGCTACTGAAACCAAACCGCTCTCACTTGCAGCAACGTAGAAATGGAGCGGAGAGTGGTGATGATGGTGGAGACGAGCGAAGTCGCCGATGTGCTGCAGCAACTGGGTCACCTGCTGCAGGAGGAAAGTCGCCTCAATGGACAACTCCAGGCCCAGGTTCCTGCGGTTAGGTGCGGTGTGTGTGTGTGTGTGTGTGTGTGTGCGGGGTTGTAGAGGGGGGGGGACAAACCCGCACCGACCTGTCAAAACTGACACGCGCAATTCAACAAAGTCTTTGCGTTCTCTTTCAGACACCAAAGGACCGACCTGCAGCAACTAGAGGAGAGTGTCGCGCAGAAGGCGAGGAGCCTCGAAAGTCACATCTCGGAGGTGAAACGGACTCTAGCCGAAGCCAGAGCTCGCTGTCTGGCTTTGACCCGCGTAACGTTACCAACCGGCAAACCCAAGAGAATGCGAAGCAAACCCAAGTGAATCAGTTATTGAGTCTATTGTTGTATGATTAATACATGTTAAATAATGTTGTGCATGTTTTTATTACACCCGAATAAAAGTTATGGTTTTGATCGTTGAGTTTGTCCACAGTGTTTTACTTGGCAGCCCACCATTTAACGTTATATCTCTCTAGACATGGACGTGTTCAGGCTGACGCAACATAATCACAGTTTACAGTTTAGTAGATATAACAACAACATGATGACGGGTTGCGGGACTTTAAGATTAATGTTTTCCTGACAATATGATTGCACTTGTCTATATTGTTGGTTGTTATGATTAAAACTGACTGGACGTTGTGGTTCACCCACTTTTCTGTTTACCACCACATCGCTGTATATGACAGGCGGTAGCGCGCGTTTTTGTTCACGCTTACGGGCTTCCGTAGATAAATCAGACAGGAAGCTACAACGTTATTCGTGACATAACCTTCTATGGTAAGTTGTTCAGTGTTTTGGGGCTAATAAACAGTCTAGCAGTAACACTCTGAATACCTGTTATTAGATGTAGACGGCAACAATGGTTTGTTGCTAGTAGTAGCTAGCAGTACTAGCCTAGCACGGCTACTTAGCTAAGTTACTAGCTTAGTTAAGCTAACGTTACAAGTGTCGTTCATATGGTCACGTAACGCCCGGCTAAGATATGATTAAGAATTCCAACATGTACGAGTTTTCCAGCTCGCACCAGTAATGTTATTATGACACAATGGCTCGGCTGACTTGTTAATAACCGGCTGTAATGAATTTGGCGACGTCCAAACACATTTTCTGTCCGTTTCTATTGTTTGTTTTGGGTTGTTTGTTTGTTGGTGTGCGTGTCTTAGGAGGTCATGAGGTTGGGAACCCAGCCTGCCAGTGACAATGACGACCAGCTCAGACTACCGCTCCGTCTTTGACGTCGGTCCCCGTCACGACGAGGCTGTGCTCGGACTGAGAGAAGTGACCACTGTCCAGGAGCGGCCTGTCCCCGTTGAGCCGACCGCGGACGGTACGTGTTGTAGCGTAATGGCTGCCAGCAGCACTGTACCCCTAATTTGTGACTGTCCAACCTGAACCCTGCACGCCGTCCGTCCACACAGGAGGGGAGGACCCGCGGCCAGAGGATGGCAGACAGCGGGAGAGCAGCCTGGCTAGAGAGGTGCCGGACAAGATGGTCTGCTCGGCCTGCAAGTGCCCCTTCACTAACCGTGACGAACAGGTAATGAATCAAGTCGGGCTGCAAGAACTTCCCTCTTTAGTCCACCAGTAAGCAACGAAGCCGCGCGTATGAAGGAGATTGTTGTGTGACTTGTGCGGAAGAAACTGAAATGCATGTTGTGCTCATTTCTCAGACGGAGCACTATAAACTTGACTGGCATCGGTTCAACTTGAGACAAAAGATTGTAGGACTGCCGCCAGTCACGGTGGAGGAGTTTGAGAGGAAGACTGGAACTGGTGAGGAAAGCGCAGCGTCCTAGACGTCTTAACGTGGAAGTCAAAAGAGGGGGCAGGCCTGACGTTCACGACGGTTAAAACGATGCTAACGATTGACAGATTCTCACTTGTCCCTTCACAGGAGACGTGTCGAGTATCTCAGGCTCGGAGTCCGACTCGGGGGAAGAGGACTCGGAAAGTGACCGGGGAGGGAAAAGCAGTGATGTCACCCGCACAGATAACGACAGCTCGGTCGAAGACGATCCGGTCCGGCTCTCCAGCAAGGTGGTTTTCCAGAACGCCGAAGGACAGTATCTAGCTGTCTACCGCTGCGTCCTCCAGGGCAAGGTGAGCCGTAACGGACCAAACGAACCACGGAGGAACGTGTGATCTGTGTGTGGATAGATCCTTCGGTATTTAGGGTAATTTAATGTTCTGCTCTTCCGATATTGAAGTCAGATGGTGAGCAAGATGTGGTAGCTTCCCTAAAGACCATAAGTCAGACGACCGTGTGGGTCATTCTCATGACGGGCGGGGGGCATTTCGCTGGTGCCGTATTCCAAGGGTAGGTGGCTTCCTCTTTTCATGTTTGAAGAGTCGGAGGTGTGCGAGCTCTCGCCTGACTTGGGTGTATTTGCGTTACAGAAAAGAAGTTCTTCAGCACAAGACTTTCCACCGATACACGGTGCGAGCGAAGCGAGGCACTGCCCAAGGACTCCGAGATGCTCAGAACCGCGGCCACGCGCCCAAGTCAGCTGGAGCCGCTCTGAGGCGACACAATGAGGCCGCGCTAGTCAAGGCAAGAGTCAACTTCACTCAAGACGTTAAACTTTACAGCACCGTCACCTTGGTCATGAACATTTCTAATCCATTTATGAAGGAAGAACAAATGTAACTCCTCTTGAAGGCCAATGGAAAAGGGCTTTAAATATAAGTATTTAAGATCCATGTAACAGTGATGAAGGCTTTCTGCTGAAACACGTTGGGTTTTCTGTACCAGTAAACATCCATCGGCTTTCCTATCTGCCTTTTTTCCTGTTCGTGCACCTTACTTATAAGGTGTAGTAGCCACAGGTTTGTTTTTCTTGTGTAATTCATTCATAAATAAAGTAGTTCGGTTTTTCTTTTGCAGGAGATCCAGGATCTTCTGGAGAGCTGGGCTGAACACCTGAAGGAGGCCTCTGTGATATTCCTACGTGCCCCGAGCTACAATAAAACCATCTTCTTCGGTGGTCGCGCAGCCCCGCTGGACAAAAAGGATCCCAGGATCCGTACGCTTCCCTTCGCCACGCGCAGGGCGACCTTTCGCGAGGTACGGAAAGTTCATGAGGTACTCTCCACGGTTCATGTTTACGGTAAGAGTCAAGTCATATACTTGGAATAAGAACATGTGGCTGCTCGTTGTTGTACAGCCATCCTGTAATCAACGTGTTGGCGAAAATATGTTGATACAGGGAACGACACAGACGTCTCCACGATCTTCAGTCCCTCTAAGAAGAGGGGGAAAAATAAACTCAGACCTACAGCACAAACAAACCTCGATCAAGAGAAGGGTGAGTTCTGAATGATGTTGAAGAGGTTAGTTAATCAATCAATTGTGAAGTTATCTATTGCCTCTGTAAACAGGCTTACTAAAAATTAGGTGCAAATTCACTGATCATGAGGTTTGCTGTTTCACCAGGCCCATTACTGTGACATTTGGTATTACAGTGTGCTTCCTTTTTATTGTTGCCATCAGCAGAAATGGATGAACATGATAGTTCGGGTAAGGAGGAGGGTGGCGAGACCCAGCTGGAGACAGTGGAGCTGACATTAGGAACCCTGCACCTCCGGGACTTTGAAATCCAACCCTCCAGACAGAGGAAGAGGAGGAGGAGAAAGACGGAGGGGAACAAAATGCAGAATGAGGGTAGGTCCAATGTGACTATATATAGGTGCTTAAAGCACATTTAAATCAATTGGTGTGCCTCAGCACCGTGTTCGAACATGAAAGGAATGATTTATCACAGAATTGTCGTGCAAGTTTTACAAACTTTCTCGTCCCAGAATTGAATACCATGGAAACGGATGATCAAGAGGAGGAGGTGCCAGAGGCTACACCAACAGAAGACACCCCTCAAGAGAAACAAACGAAGAACAAGGGGAAGAGGAAAGCACAGAGTAAGAAGAAACAACAATTGGAAGGTGAGGCAGTGCTCTTTGTCACTTAATTGTTCCTGCTGTTTGCGGGTGTTTCTCGTGATCTCGTAACTCTGTGTTGCCTAATCTGAGCGTTCAGGAGAGAAGGAAGTAAACATCTTGCTTGCTGTGACTACCATAGAAGCTGACGAGTCATGGGAGTACGGCCTGAGGGATGCTCTCTATACAGCCTGTAAGATCGGGGACGTGGACTCGCTATGTAGACTCCTCCAGCCACCGGGGGAAACGGCTGCAAGTCCAGAGGAGCCGGGGAGCAACACATTTGATCAACCTCAACCACCTGACGCCCTCAGTCCTCTGACTCTGCTTAACAAGCCCATAGACTCCTCAGGGTTTACTCTGCTGCATGTTGCCTCAGCAGCTGGACAGAAGGCAGCGGTCAAGCTGCTGATGGACACAGGAGCAGACCCAGCCTGCAGGTACGATGAAACAGTTAAGGCGAGTGAATAACTGTGATAAGTTGGAATGAGTGTAGTGAGAGTGTATTAAAACCTATCCCTAGACTTAATATTGCAATATTCCTTTATAGGGATAATAAAGGCCAGACTCCGTATATTGTCGCCCCTGAGAAAGACACTAGGAATGTCTTTCGTAAATACATGGGTGAGAATCCTGACAAATATGACTACAACAAAGCGCAGGTAAGCAGCTTCCCGTCAGCACTTTGTGACATGCGTCACATCTGATATGAAGCACAGCACTCAACGTTGACATTGTGCCCTGTTTGTGTCGATCAAAGATTCCTGGGCCGCTAACTGCAGAGATTGAATCCAAAAAGATGGAGAAGAAGAAGGCCCAAAAGGCAGTGAGGAAACAGCGAGAGAAAGAGCAGAAGGAGGAGAAGAGGAAACAAGAGTTGGAGGCGGAGGAACAGAAGAGGTTTGCGTCTCTCACTGATCGCGAAAAGGTGCGCTAATGTGTCTATTTGATCACAGATATGTGGTGGTGATTATTTTCTTTGAAATATTTGTGAAAGTGTTAACTTGTATTTGCTTTTTGATTATAGAGAGCCTTGGCAGCAGAGAGGAGGTTAGCAGAGCAGGTAGCTGCTACAGGAGTCGGCCTCTCTAACATAAAGTAAGACCCGCCATCCTCTCCTGGAGCCCGGTCACAATGTACTTCAGGAGTTG
The DNA here is from genome assembly GCA_900312575.1 of Acanthochaenus luetkenii. Classification (NCBI taxonomy): domain Eukaryota; kingdom Metazoa; phylum Chordata; class Actinopteri; order Beryciformes; family Stephanoberycidae; genus Acanthochaenus; species Acanthochaenus luetkenii. Next base: position 6,139 of record OMOT01039853.1, on the reverse strand, counting down.
GCCTTGAGCCGTATTATAAGTGGTTGGCTACTCCAAAAAGTATATATATAACTATAAGTCTGCTAAAAATGCCGTAATAATCTATCGACTGCATTTTGGTTTGTTCACCAGGAGGTGCTGGCTGTGTGGGGAGTCTCTGCTTGGGAAGATCCCGTTTCAGTACCTGGATTATTCTTTCTGCACCACTCGCTGTGTCCAAGCACATCGAAAAGCCAACGCTGTCGCTGCCAAGACCTAACACCCATGTAGATAAGATTTGTTACCTCACGGAAACTACAAGTGGCTTTGTTAAGAGTCTGATACTACGGTTGAGACTTGCCATGGTGCTGCTTTCACTTTCACAGTCGTATGATATTTTGACTGATCAACTTGTCAAAGGGAATTACATTATGGCAGCCAGTGTCAGACTTTTACAATCTAAACAGTTTGTGTGATGCATATACCACAAAATTAATAGGTGGTATTATAAAGCAAATTCATACTTTATTCACAGTATCTGCAAATATAAAAAAGGAATAACAAAGCAAATATAATCATAAAACTTTTTTACAATCAAGTCATTTTTTCCCGCAGGCACTAGTGAATGTCAAGCCCGTTTACTTCTACTGTTTACAAGATGATTGGATTGCTTTGACTGCGGAGCTGCTGTGTTAAAGGTCTAACCCAGTTGGTATTGGATGTCTTAAATGTATTGGTAAAGAAATGGCTACTTATCATGAAACATGAGTGATGGAGAATACTGAGCATTGTTACTCTTGAGTGTTTCAGTTGGATTGTTCAGAGGACTACTTGATGACTTTGTTTCAGTCAAAGCTTCTTGTGTTTTCCTGTACAGATGAAGTATGTAACAGAACGCTGAGTGGCATCGTGCCATTGAACAGACCCATGTTATTTAACATTGATCGAAAGCGCTCTGTGAAGACCTTCCGGCAGGGTCGTCGATCTGAGGCCGGTCCATGAAGAGAACCCGGAAGTGTGCCGGGGCCCCCTCCAGCTCCAGCACCGTGATGCTGTTGGGCTGTGTGGTGCTGAGCAGGGGTCCAGGGATGTACAGAGTCTGTTGAGGGCCCCTGGCTGGCCAGTATCGTCCCAGATTCACGCCGTTGATCCACACCTGACCCTGAGAAGAAAATCAGGGATGTCATTTTTCCGGTTTTTGGACATGCAACTGCCATGTTTCAGCCCCGGATTAAGCCTACACTGGAGTGCACAGTGTGTTTTGAAGTGAGCTACAACAAGTGTGCCCAAATAAGAAAAACATTTCAGTGTTCACCTTTGTCCATTCATTGAGCTTGAGAAAGGTGTCCCACGCCAGACCATTGGGCTGTAAGGTCCCCATGTAGAAGACTGGCCCAACTGACGGCTCTTTCTGAAGGGCAGGGGGGTGTTGGCTGACAGAATGAGGCCATCCACCAGATATGGCTCCATCAATGTCCAGAGGGTAAATCTTCCAGTCAGTCAGCACATCTTCACCAAGGATCAGGTTGCTCAAGAGGCCCTGCGTCACACACACACACCATTCACTCTCTTAATAGTTGCTGTCAACAGTATAGATTCCATCTAAACTATTGCTGTATGAAAGAAGTGATTGTGAATAGGGCTGGGTTTAAAAAAAAAAAAATGTCCGATTCAAATCTATCTTAATTTTAATGTTCTGATATTGATTAATAAAATCCAGAAATAGATTTTTTAATATTTTTCCTGTGGATGCGTTAACCCAGTTATTAAAAAGGTTTACGCCATTTTTACCAGTGTGGTAACAAATGAGTATAAAGTCATCAAAGCCACAGAATACAGACTGGGAATCTTGCTTAAATAAATATGGAGAAATCTTGGAGCGTTGTAGATGTTGATACAGAGAGTTAACGTGCTGTGCCAAGTTACTAAGTGTTTAAATAAAACGTTTTTCAACATGTTCCACAAAAACAAACTGATTTCTTGCACTATTTTAAAAGGCAATTGTTTTTTCTATTTCTGATTGTTTAATTTGACTTATTAATTAATATATGGTTGTGTCTTTTGGTCATTTCTCTTCTGATACACTGCTGTAGTGTGTTGGTCAAATAAAAAGAACATTAATGTAACTGCTTTGGGGGTCAATTCTTAATGTAAACATTGATATTTTTATTCCTTGTACAATTTGCATCATTAGTTCTCTGAGAATCTCTTTCATATCCAAACTAAATTGGTGTTATAACGGAAATATCCCTAACTGAATAGATATCGAATCGGGACCTTGTGAATCAGAATCGAGTGGCGATACCCCTGCCTCTCAATGGGACTGTTCCTTGCCTTGTAGTCATTGATCTTGCTGCCAAAGTTCACCCTGCCCATGTTCTCCACTAGGATGTCCATGGTGTCTCCCTGGTGCCCAGTGACATGTATCACCAGTGTGGTGTCTCTCTCCAGCAGGCCCTGGAACACCTGCTCACACAGACACCACACTCTTACTCGAGAGTCGGAAACATTCAAATACAAAGTCACCCGTGTACTGGGTGGAAATCGCAATACGGCATTAAATGAACATGCATATTTGGACTTGTCCTTTCACGTTGAACGTGTGTTTTCCCCAAACCTGGCAATCTGATTGGCTAGACAAACAAAAGTTCTTTGTGAGCACCTACCCCATTGACGGACACATACGCACGGTCATGAACCCCATTCAGCGGCGAGATAAGTGGCGTGGGCACCGAGAGGTCCCTGGGCAGCGTGGTCCGATACAGCATGTATCCATAGTACTGAACACAATAGACATGACAGGTCGCCGACACAACAGTTTAGACGTTTCAAGAGCTCTACTGTCACCACAACACAAGCTCTCCCATCACTGCCTTCAGACGGGTACCTGTTTCACCTCCTCAAACGTCAGAGGGTACTGGGACTGGACAGGCCCTTGGGGTGAGAGGGTGTTCAGTAGACTGCTGATGTTGCCAACCTAGAAAAGCGTACAAATAATATACGTGCTGTCAGAGGCAGTCTCTGTCTGCCACCTTTGATGATTCACACTCTTGAAACTTATTTATTGTCATCGGCAAGAACGTGTACAAATGACAATACCTTTGTCAGGGTCACAAAGCCATATGCAAACTTGGGAGTTGCTGGTGGCATGGGGCCAGATGGAACATCTCTGAACTGCATACAACGGGGACAAATTCATTAATGACGTCTTTAGACCTCCAGACAAAACACACACACGTGTGAGCAGGATGAAACAGCCTTGGCGGGCGGCTATGCAATCGGTGGTACCTGCTGAATGACATCCCTGACGGCCAACAGCTTCTCTGTGGGGTCTCCTGCCTCAGACAGCGGGGCGTTGTAATCATAACTGGTCACGACCGAGCGGAACCTCGTGTCATGATCAGCGCCTGTAGGAGAACGGCACAACGTTAGTACGCCCGGACCACAAATCACGCTATCGTCCCCATCTCCATCACTTGAACAGGCGCTCAGACAGTGAGATATTGATCAAATGAAACGCATCACTTGACTTTACCATTCCAGTAGCCAAAGTTAGTACCTCCTTCAAACATGTACCTGAGAAGAGAGAGGGGTAAACTGTATACGGTGATCTGAGGGGAAAGTTGTAATATGACGCAGATTGACTAATGGATTTGAAGCAAGTTTGCACCCAGAGGACGACGGGTTAGAGGGACGAGGGTTAGGGGGACATACATGTTGACGCTGGCCCCCATGGACAGCATTTCTCCCAGCACTCTGCTGACCTTCCGAGTGTCGACCACGGCGTGCCGACCTCCCCAGTGGTCCAGCCAGCCGGTGTAAAACTCAGAGTTCACCTGCAACAACCACAGCGTGTAAAACACTTGTACGCCGTTAGCTGGGTAATTTACGGCATGTTAACGATGAGTGAATTCACGCGTAACTAACCAGGGGGCCGCGAGGTTCAAACCTCCTTTGCCGATCGAAGGCTCGAGTTATATTGGTGTCTGGGTGAAGAAATAAGTGGGAGAGGTTACGCGGCGTTTGAAGCAACTTCCCTGTAAATAACCTCAGAAAAGGAGCTGCTTGATATCTCCATCCGCTGCCTGCACACAACACCAACCTGTGCCAAAGTCTACAGTGGCATATAATCCTTCCAGGGTCCCGCATATCATTTCCTTGTCCGTGTTTCCATCAGTGGTGAACAGGACCGTGTCTTCGCCCAGGAAGAAGCGGAACAGAGTCCGCAGGTGACGCATGTAGTTGTAGTCGCAGGCGTAGTAACTTCCATATTCATTCTCCACCTGCAGTTAAGGAAGATGATGAATTCCAGCCACATTGATGTCCTCAACAACTCATAGGCACCGACCTAATGCTCTACCTGGACACTAATGATGTTACCCCCGTTGGTATAGAGCCAGGGCTTCACTTTCGGGAGGAGAACAGCCAGCCAGTTGCTGACTGCCTGCAAGTAATCTGGAGCAGAGGAAAATAAAATCAGTGGCAAAATGAATTTTAAAAAAGTGATGAAGACGAGAGAGGGGCATGTTGAAACTGTACCTGGGTCAGACGAGCGAAGCATGATGTTTGGTTTCTGGAGTAGCCACGCTGGCAATCCACCCTGAGGAGGGAGGACAAATAATGTCTCTTCAGGTCAACATCAACAAGACAACAAGTGGGACATTTATCAGGTGCACAGCAGCGGGAAGAGGACGCAGATAAACAGACAGGATGCAGAGCTGGAGATCGTGTCTCGGATTTCTCAAATGGGTTCGCTGACCGCGAGCCAAAGCAGGTTGCCAACACGACAAGGCAAAGTCTGCTGCTCAGTGGCGCTTGACACAGAAACGCCACTCAACCGTCTCTCCTTCGCCTCGCCGAGCGGTTGCTTGTCTCAGGCGTGGCAGAGCGCGAAAAGCACTAAAACCGCACAGCACACCCGATTTCTCACCATTTCCCACTCTGCACATATGTACGGCCCCGGGCGCAGGATGACCAGAAGGCCGGTCTGATTGGCCACGTCCAGGAAATGCTCCAAGTCTCGGTCCCCTGTGAAGTCATCCACCCCCTGGACTGGCTCGTGAAAGTTCCACGGCACATATCTGCGTGGACGAAGGGTGAATGCGTAGTTGCGTTATTACAGAGCGGCCCCCCCCGGAGGGACAGAGAAGCGTTCGCCTACCGTACGTGTTCAGCTCACGTTTGGACCGCGTTAAGCCCCGCCATGTACATCTTGACAAGCCGATCCTTCCAGTAGTAGCGTGGGATCCTGGCGTAGTGGATACTGCCCGAGATGTACTGAAAAGGCTTCCCATCTTTCAGGAAACAGTCGTTCTTGTAGTCCACAGAGAACGACCTGTCCCCACACACCTGCGAGGAAAGGCGTGGCATAATGGGTCAGACTGACACGTCGCGTTTATGTTTTCAACTGGTAGACGTTTGTATCGAGTCATTCTTGAGTGAGGCTGTAATTGCCATTATTCCACATATACATGTCACCAATTTGGACAGATATCACACACTACAGTAATGCTGTATATATTATAAGTAGTATAAATAAGTGTTTTATTCTACTTTATGTGTATGTGTATCGTTATTTACATGCATACATTTTTACCTAATAAAATCAATTAGATTAGATTAGATTGCACGTTATTGATCCCCTAAGGGAAATTCAGGCGTTACAGCAGCAGTTGGCAGGACAATGGCAGAAATGGGGGAAATAAAAGGTAATAACAGGTAATAATAACAACAATGACAATAATGGGCACTTATAAATAATGCAATAATCAATCAATCAATCACTACAGTTACATACATAGTGCACATGCCAGACACACTGATCATTCACAAAAGGAATTGGCCAAGGAAACGTGTTTAAAGTGTGAGTGCCTTGGGTCCCAGGAGGATTTGGCCCTCGTCACCCTTTGCCCCGCCCAACTATTAGCACCTCCCCTAACTTAGCTACTGTAACTAGGCAGAAAATAAGCGAGTAACGGTAACTAAAGTAAGTTGGTCTTCGTTCCGTTTCTTTCTTACCAAGGTTCCATTCACAGCTAAGTAGGCGAAGCTCGCCGCCACGAAGAAGGCCGTTTTCACAGCCATGTCCAAACTAACGGCGCCTCGCTGCGCATCACTGCAGCTCTGAATCTGACTCAGGATCGGTCTCTCGTCGCGGCTCCACAAATCACTGTCATGTGAT
>OMOT01039852.1:0-14384 GCA_900312575.1 Acanthochaenus luetkenii | reverse complement strand
TGCCTTTCATCCGGCCTCGCAGGGCAGCGCTCACACCCTGCTGCTGTAAATTTGCCCGTCCATAATAGTGATTGGCAGTGATGGATATTGACAGGTGATTTGGTGGTGAGGACAAGTCTATTAATCCAGAGGAAGTGAGAGAGAGAGAGAGACAGTGGGTGAGAGAGAGAGACAGAGAGAGAGAGAGACAGACAGAGAGAGAGAGAGAGAGAGTTGTCCACCAGTAGTCAGCTTGTCTTTTTATATGATGATTACCAGTATTTAGGATTTTATCCATAATGAATTTATATTTGATTCCCAAGGGAGATGGATAAATAATAAAAGTTTGATTCAATATTGTATTACTTAAAAATCAGAAAGTGCATGTGTTGATGAGAATCAAGACAGAAGTCACACTACATTCACTTTTATACCTCCTTTATATGTAGATGTAATCAAAATGGCTATTACCTTAAGTAAATAAGTAATAACTACTTGTTCACTTTATATAGACCATTGAGTGTAACTACGTGATTCAATACAAGTTGTATTTCCTCTGCAATACAAAAATCACTCAAATTCAATATAATTACCACATACCAATCATCAAAGTAATATGAAATCACTATTTTACAGAAATGGGCAGCCTCATATGCATTTCCTTGCTTGTGGGATGGTTTATTTTGATTGTTTGCTTGATGATTTGAATAGTTTCTTGCTTTAGCTGCTCTAAATGATGAATGGGTGGTTCAGTTTGAGCCCCAGCGTGCCCCCTGAATAAAGATATGCATTTAACAACTTCCATATGCTAACGTGCTCATTAGCTAACAACTCTGTAGAATCGCAGTATTTCCCCACTTTACACGTTCTGTTTACCCCTTCGTTTTGGTCAAGTGAGGATTACCTCCACTTAAGGCCACCCCTCCAAACTTTGGAAGTAAGACAGCCCCTACTTATTGTCATGTGAATTGTGATGTCATTCAACTCAGACCGAGGACCCAATCGACCCGCTGGCCTTTGACCCTTATAAACTATGGGGTTAGGGTGCTGTATTCAAGGTGTTGCCATCTGTGTGCCTCGCTCTGTCGAGTTCTCCCTCCTCCCCGCTCCACTCTCTCTCGCTCTTTATCATCCTTCTCAGTATTCAGGAGCAGTGGGGTGTAAAGAGGAGTCTCACTGGATGACTTGTTTGTCTCCATCAACTTTCAAACCCCTGGACGAAAGAGTGGAAGGTTCCTTTGTACACTCCTGCAACCGAATTGTGTTTGAATGAAGAATTTGATTTGTACTTCAATATCGTTTTCCTCCTTTTCAATGTGTTACACTGTATATGTTTGAAAATTGAACTGATCAATCGAAGGAATGAATATTGCGCTCTACTGAGATTTTATACTATAAATCTGTTCCAAAACTTCCTGATGACTACAAAAAAAAACACATCGCTTTTAAAAAGACACATTCAACCATTCAGAAGCATTCTGCATTATTAATGATTAAAAGGCAGTGCCAGTGTAGTTGCATATAGAAACGAACCAGGGTCATCTACTGGAAATTAAAGACACTACAGTCAAAACGTATTTCAGCAGATGACTAACAGTTTGCACTTTGAGCTTCATCCACCCCTCTTATCTTTCAGCTGCGTTCAGTGTACTGGTTATCAGCTGTTGAGCTAAAGGTCTGTTTGCATTATTGACGGTGACTACAGTCAGAGCATATCATCTAAATGGTTTTAGTATGAAGAAAGTCCAAATGCATAAACAAAAGGGACGTTTGCCTCGCAACATATACGTTCATAGAACAAAGAATAACGGGGAGAAATCTACAGAGTGGGACTCGTGGTCGTTGTCTCATTACTACATTGGAAATGTTCTACCAGCTCCCTTTTCACAATATGCTCATATGTGCTGCCATCTTCCTCCTGGAACTGTACCTTCACTGTCAGTGGAGAACATTTATTCACTTTGCACTTGACGATCACGGCGTCATCGGTAGCTTGTGCAGTACAACTGCTGAGATCTGGCAACCCGTCTTTAGATATATGACACACCAGCTGGTCCTTGTCAACGGAGGCTACTGTCTGTCCACTCAGAAACCCGGGGCCGTTACAGAGCAGCTTGTCAAGCTCCTGTATGTCCGCGCTATTTTTCAACACCCAGTCATGTAGGTACCACATTTGACAGTCACACTTCCAGGGGTTTCCGTGCAGTTTCACTATGTGCTGAAAGAGGAAGGGCTCAAACAAGCCCGGTGGGAGAGTCTGCAGCCGGTTGTCCGACAGGTAGAGCTGCTGAACGAGGCGCTGGTCCTCAAACAGCTTGGCATCCACCTCGCTCAGGTTGTTCTTGTGGAGGTGGATCACCTTGACATTACTGAGTTCATTGAAGATCTTCTCTGGCAGCAAGGTGAGTTGGTTGTCAGAGAGGTCCAGATTCTCCAGGGCTGTGAGATTCTTAAAAATGTCCACAGGAAGCGTGGAGAGCCGGTTAGAGGACAAGGAGAGGCGGGTGAGAGACTTCAGGCTGCCGAGGGAGTGAGAGGACAGCGCCGTCAGCCTGTTGCCTCTCAGGATCAGCTCCTTCAAACTTGAGGGAACGATTCCAAACACTTCAGCGCTGAAGCTTGAAAGCAGGTTCCCGCGGAGATTCAGCACCTCCAGTTTGGTTAGCACAGAGAAGATGCGGTGAGGGAGCTCTGATATCTTGTTCCCCTCCAAGCTAAGCTCTGTCAACTGAGAAACATTGTGGAACGTGTCAGAAGAAAGACTGCTGATGAGGTTGTGGTTAATTTTGAGGGTCTCCAGCCGAGCCAGGCCAGAGAAACTCTCCCTTTCCACCTTCTCAAGCACATTTTGGGACAAGTCCAGGACACGGAGATTGTGGAGGTTCAGGAAGAGAAATATGGGCAGATGTGATATGATGTTGCCCCTCATCTGCAGAGTGTCTAGCTCTTTAAGGGAGTCGAACATGCCCGGAAGCACAGTCTTGAACCGGTTGAAGTTGAGAAACAGTCTAGTGAGGTTTCCCTGCTTTGAAAAGGTTCCCAGAAAGAACCTCTCCAACCAGGGGTTCCCGCTGATCTCCAGCTCCTGTAGCTCAGTGAGATCCTCAAATGCCCGAGCGTGAATATCTCGCAGTGCGTTGTTGAGGAAGACAAGCTTGACGATTTGGGGGCTCTCCTGCAAGGCGTTGGGGAGCAGGTACGACAGGGACGTTGTCATGACAATGAAGTCCTTGACCTGCCTGGAGACGTTCATGGGTACAGACGTCATTCGTTCATCAGAGCATAATACTTGGACAGGAGTGAAACACTGGCACCTGGCTGGGCAAGAGGTATGTGATACCATGGTGCCTTTGTGACAGAGAAGCAGCATCAGGCACAGAGTGACGCCTGTTGCCTTGTCCATTCTTCACTGTGAAAAAATGAAATAAGCTCTTGTGAATGAATCGACGGAATCCAAATAGGTAGTTTTGATAAAGGAAAGAACATTCATTGCTTTGCTGATATTCACAATTCACAGGAGGAAAGTGGATGAGTAACATTCATCAAAACGGTAAAATTGTATATTTCCGCGTAAATAGAATAAACGAAGCTCAACATACCTCTGTGCTACAGCGATCGAGCAGCACTGAAACAAATTCCCTTGTGGATTTAAGAGCCAGCTGACACAAAGTGCACACGACAACAAGCCTGAATTGGGCAAGACAAAACCTTTGGTCATTGGCCGGGTCCTGCCATGGTATCGTCGGCTCACAACGAAAAGAGATCTTCCTCAAAATCGGTTGACATCCCTGTAATTCAACAAACGAGTTGGCGTTTAGTTATCTAACATATCGAAGAAAGACATTTGAGTTAGAGGAAGTTGTTCCTTTGAGAGTATTATCACATCCATTTCAGCGAGAGTCTGTCAGAGTTGTTTATCAAAGCAAAACAAATAGACCTGAAAGAAAAATGTGCTTCCATGTGTCAAAGTACATCACTGTTTCAAATGACTGACTTGGTTGGTAGCTATGTTAATGCTATGGTAATAAAATGATCATTGTATTAGCATCTAAGGCATAAATAACTAAAATAGTGAATTATGGAAGTCAAAGGGAACATTTAGCAAACCTAAAAGTATTTTATATGCAGGGAAACATGCTACACAATACACAGTGTTGTCAGTTGTGTTTGTATTGTTGTCCATAGAGCCCAAAGTCACAAATATATATATATACTTCATTACCTCTGACTAACTGTACTACCTACACTTCCCATTTACATGTTTTCTTTCCATTCATAAAACCATGCAGGATGTTTCAGGAGGCTTCCAGTAATCTCTGTCTACCTCCACTAGGTGTCCCACCAGTCCTCCTAACCTCTGATAGAGGTGCTGGTATTCCCGGATCCTCCTTGTCCTCCAGGTGATTCCCTGAAGATGCACAGCTAGACAACACTGCACCAGAGCACCAGATCCACCACCCAAAGTCCTCAGGAACTACATGAATTATATTTTTTTGGGGGGGAATTTATCAAACTCTTACTTGACTAAAAAGGACTTTTACTTTTTTACAGTTTTTTTAATTCCATTTGTGAACCCTTTTCCTTCCTGGGGGTGAACCATGGCCAACGCAGGGATTCAGCTTCTTGGCTTTGTGCTGGCCTTCCTAGGTTTCGTTGGCTCGATAGCAGCCACGATCATGGCAGAATGGAAAGCTTCATCCTATGCAGGGGACAACATCATAACAGCCCAGGCCATGTATGAGGGACTATGGAAGTCCTGCGTATCACAGAGTACCGGACAAATTCAGTGTAAAGTCTACGATTCACTCCTCCAGCTACCAGGTACGTTTTCTACGTGTGCTTGTTTGTTTTTTCATGACTAGTGTGAGTTAGATGACTTTTGAACTGGCACTAACTGTATGTTTTACCGTCTCAAAGGGAACATATTGAATCTGCAAATCATTACTCTGCCCATAAGCGATTTCTTCTAAATATACTAAATATATTGGTCCCATGTCTGATGGGTCCCTAAAAAAAGGTACTGGGGTGATACTACATGTATGAAATATGTGTCCCATGCTGAAAAGTGTCCAATTGGTTATATAGTTATCTAGTAATTCTTTGCGAGGTTTAAGAATGTGTCTCCACTGCCTCTAAGGAGACCTCAAACGTGTAGAGACAAGTCAGTCAAATACCGGTGGCATTAAGGAGAACATGTCTGAAATTCATTCAAAGGTAATATAGAGCTGAGGTTATATCCGCGGTAATGCCGTACTTGAGTACTTGTGTTTTATGTCAAATATAAGTATGTAACACATTTATTCTGGTTAACTGGAAATATATTAATGCCAACTTCACCAGATAAAAGTAAAGTAGACCTATTGCCATTAAACTGTGATCTTATCACCCCCCCCCATCATCTTTAATTGTATCACTGTATTGAACCATGTACAATGTAGTTGCCACACAATGAACTTATATGCAGTCCAGAGATTGCTGCCTGTTTTGCCATCTGCACATCATGATGACCACGGTGAAAATAAGTCTTCTTTTCTTTTTTTTCAAAGGAGCGTGGGCAGTCCACTCACCTTTAGCATTTTATATTTATTGACAGAGTTGGAAAGCAGAGAGGGAGACAGAGTAAAGGACAAAGTTCTGGTGAACTATCTCTGGGCACGAGCTTAATTTAGTTTTTAAAAGTCATGCCATGCAATGAAACGTAATCAAATCGATTGAATCCCGTGCCTTGCCTGTCTCCAGGGATAGTACAGGGCACACGAGGCCTGATGGTGGCCTCCATCTTGCTGTGTGCCATCTCCATCATGGTGGCGGTGGTTGGCATGAAGTGCACCACCTGTCTGGCAGAGGAACCCGAGCAGAAGGACAAAGTGGCTCTAGCTGGAGGGATTTTATTCATAATCTCCGGTGAGGGTTCATTCAACTTCAATCCAGCAACATCACACACACACACACACACACTTCTTGAACATGTATTATTTGGGTTGTAGTGTATGTTGCATCTGGTATAATGTACAAATATAAAATGTAATTCTGCACATGGTTTCCCAGGTCTGTGTGCTCTGGTGGCAACATCTTGGTATGGCAACAAGATAGCACAGGAGTTCTACAACCCCTTCACTCCTACTAACGCCAGGTGAGGTCATCCTCCTCTGCCCTTTAACCTTTAAACCACACGTGCTAATCGTCAGGCTAATCGTATGTGATCAGTTTGCCTTTAGAGACTTGAAGACTTGTAATGCTTGCAAATGCCAAAAAAAACCCACAGTTTCTTTACTAAATGCCCATCAACGTAAAACCCGGTGCTATCTGTGTATTTGCAGGTATGAATTTGGAAAGGCCCTGTTTGTGGGATGGGGAGCTGCCTGCCTCACCATTATAGGGGGAGCCTTCCTCTGCTGCAACTGCAGCAAGGGGTCAGGCAAGTCTCCACACTACCCATCGTCCCGCTCTGCAGGCCAGCCAGGAAGAGACTATGTGTAGGACCAGGGACCAGGGAGGATTCAGAGCACATCCAGCTCCATCCAGCCGCTGTTTGTGGGATAGTGCTGTCTTTATAAGGGCCACAATGTGTTTCATATCACTGATTTGTTTAATGTTCTACAGCATGTGTATTTAGGGGCTGTATTTGTTGTACTTTTATATTTGTTGGGGAAAACACCTTCTTTGATAATCAATGCACAGAGACAGGCTGTCCAGATGGTCGGGAATGTCTTGAGAAAACGCACTAGCCGGGCAGATTCCATATCATGTCTTTCAGCCACCGCTCGTAGTTTGGGCCACTTTGCACCAGTGTGGTCTAAAGGTTACTTTAAGGTACATTTGCAATATGTTGCAGCATTATCAATCAATTAATTTACTAATCAATTCATCCAGGACATGTTCAGGACATTTCAGGAGACATTCTACTGCACAATCATTTGGATAGCGTTTTCCTTTTGTTACTTTTGTTACTTTGAAGTGTTGCCATCATTGTTTCATATCACCATGTATAAATAAAATTCTCATTATGTTCATATGATGGCACAGGTTTGGAGTTGGTTGACTCTGTTAGATGTGTAATACATCGTAAAATAGCGTAGAAGCAGGGTTAGGCTCTAAGGTGGGGAACCCGATCAGCCTTGTACTCTTTTAAATCAGGATTCAGATAGAGGATACAGAACATAGAAGCAGGGGATGGACTCATCTACGGTTCCATGCTTGTCTCTGCTGATACAAGAAAGTGGTAAAATATAGGTTTTCTCTGGATGAGATACTGTATGATGTATCAGTACAGATTGTGTGAGATTGGCAGCACCGAGAGACACACAAGAGGACAGAACATGCAACTTTTTTCATAGCAGACACAGTTACAGCAAACAGGATTTTATTACCAGCCAATAAAGCTCCATCCTCTTTCGAAAGGAAGACATTTAGACTCACCCCAGTGGGGACAATGAAGTGCTTTAGAAACGTGAAACGGAGTGTGAGCATTTTTAGACTTGAGAAAACTATGAATGATGAGCAATCACATTTTCAATGAATAAAAACACTCATGCCTTTTTGTCGGAAAACGTGCAAAAGTGTCACTTAAAATAAACACGGAGAGATATCAACCAAAGAAATGTGATCTTTCGCCAATCGAAATCTAGCCGTCATTGTTCCTAACTAGTTAGGACCAGTCTCCAGTAAACAGGTCGGAAGAGGAGAAATGTGTAGCCAGAGGGAAGGAAAACTGATCCAAAGAGAGAGAGAGGAGGTTGGGAGTGGCTCAGGCCAGCTAGGCATACCTCAGACAATTCTCTGCCTGTCCTGACATGCCTGCTCAAAGACATGTAGTAGTGGAGGAGTGTAATCACCAGTCCTCTTATTCATCCCAAAGAACTTGTGCCTAGCTTTGTTCAGTACACAATAGGTAGATTTATAGGTAGATTTTGTGTGATCAATACGCTGTACAAAATTTAAAAAAGAGACCAATAATCAATCAATAACTCTAATGCTTCCATAACCGTGTCCCTTGCTATTCAAACGGCCCCCAGCCTAAAGACAAGATGTAAACAGTTGTTTTCCTTGTGCCAGTTCCAGTACGCCCTGTGCAGGGATTATGTAGTAGAGAGCGCCACCCTCTGGTAACCTTTGAGTCTGCTGCTCGAACAAGATCAGCAAGAAGGGCACTCTGAAAAAGGAACAGATCAGCTACCATGTTACATGACATTACATTTACATGTTATTATCTGATTTGTCTATTATCTGATTTATTATCTGAGTACGATTAGATTAAATTCCTAGATCACCAATATTACAAGCAACCAATAGTAAGGAGTGTACAGGTCAGAGCCATGTAACTAAATGTTCTAAAAGATTAAACTGTAATGATCCTTGTGGGGAAATTGGGCTGTTGCAACAGAAAACAGTAAAAGGATACAGCAAATAAAATAGAATATAAATAAGAATAGAGCTAATTGTTAAATAAACATACACAACCTACAATTTCAGCATATTGTGTAAAATAGCAGCAGTGATAGCGATATGTGCAGAATGAAAATGAGATGCAATATATTAATATGAAGAAAAACTATAAGTGAAAAATTACAGCATACATACATGATGTGCAAAATAATGTAAGTTAAAGAACTGCATAATGAATAAAGAGCGTATTGAATCAAGCAGAGGGGGGAGCGATGGGAGAGGGGCTGTGATTTAAAAGGGGAGACGGGAACGTGAAGTATTTCTTGAAGAGGTGAGTTTTCACTTAAGGTAGGCTGTATTCATACTTTACAATATCTGAAGGTATAATTAATCTGGTTTGAAAAGCCTCCGGTCCATAATTGCCTCAACGTTTTATATCGTATGTATAAGACTTTAGTTGGTACTTTAGGGCTTTGAACGGGTGGGGTCCTTTCAGAAGTATTTCTTTCTTTGCTTTAATGCATTTCAGTGGGACTTTAAGGTGTGGGGGTGACTCCATTAGGGTACTCACACACAGTGGGGAACACATGGCTCCTGGAGGGTTGCCATTCAAGTTCAGTTCCCGAGGAGTCAAGATAAATTAATCGTTAAGATCCTACTTCTATAAATAAAAAGAACAGAGTGCTCTTTCCTGTAGGGTTCTTCAGGTCCAGTTTCTTGGTTGACTTCCATAGAAAAATTAGAGAAGAGAAAGTGCACTGAGAGTGCATGCTCTGTAATGTCATATGGTAATGGTCACTTATTTTTTCTTGACTCCAGGAAGTGGACTCATATGACATCTAAGTGACACACGTATTCCACTCAGGCGTTGTGAAACAGAGCATACCACATACCAAAAACACCCTTAAGATGTACTCAGGGGACTTAATGTAAGATGTGCAATCAAAAAGGGCAAAATTAGGACAATTTAGAAAATACAATATTTAAAATGTCCGACTCCAACCTAAAGATGAATGACACAATAAAATATGCTATAAAATGTTCAGCAAAGATCTTCTATTCTTTGATTTTTACACCTTAACATACATTTCTGGTATCTCCCTTACATGTTGACAGATTCAGTACTTGATTGCGGTACAAAATCAAAAATAAATTTTTTGCCGTGTAAGAAAACGTGTGAAAAGTCAAGGGAAGTGGTGTGCAGCCACTAGAGGTCAACAGACATCAAGGTTTGTCTACTGAATACCTGTAAGATATATATCCAATGCCTGCATATAGAAATATCCTTTTTTATTTTTAGTTTCATGAATTGGATAAATCGCAATACCAGTAAAGAAATATTACCTACTGTTATTGTCTCTCCACCCGATTCATATTCCCTCTGTCATCCTCCTCTACTTGTTCTAATGTAATATAATGTATATTACCCCTTAATAATATATAATTTCCCTTCTCTTTTAGCTCATATTTCTCTTATTTCTTTCCATCCCATCATTTTATATATATATATATTTTTTACATGTATTGGCTGTGACCCTTGTTCTCCTTACCATTGGTTTCTTGAAATGCTGGTGAAGTAGGAAATGAAGCGTCATCTACTGTTGCACTCGTTGCAAGTTAATCTGGATGAGAGCGTCAGAGTGTCAGAGCATCTACAATGTAAACGCAATGTAAATGTCATAAGGACTCTTGGGGGAATAGGCTAATAAGCTAAAAGGAATTAAAACACACCAACAATAAACAGCAGTGACCTAGAACACGTACAACAATCCATTTGACCTTTGGCCTTTTAAACACATGATCCTCGGATGGTTCTAAGAACCGTCTTAGACAATAAGAACTGATTGACGCTTGTATTTTCACCCTGCAACAATCTTACATGGTTGTGCTGTACGTTTATCCTTAGCACCACACCATAATAAAAACCTCTTTTCATATTGTGTTTGCATTTCAATGAATAATACATCAAAAGTAAGAGAATTGTTGCAATAAAACCACTTTTTCAATGCTTCACCAGTATGCCATTTTTATGATCTTTATTTAAAGCCTAGACAGGCTCAGGCATTTAGACTGATGAAATACATCGACAGAGCAGCACTTAACTCAAGGGCTTCCCCCCACTTTAGAGCGAGTATTGGATCTGGAGCTGATCCAAACTCGAACTGATATAATCAGTACAGTTCAGTTGCCTACACAGTTGGTGCAGTGTCAATCTGAACGCTATTGATGTCAAATTAATCTCCACTGTCCAATATTGTTTTGCTGCCCTCTGCATTACACAGTCCTGTACTGAAACAATAAGGCGAAGCACTTCAGTATAATTTGTTGTCTGACATCTGATATCTACTGGCATCAGTTGTTTAGTGTAATTTGCATTACCAGGTTAGAAGAGATAGAGAGAATGAATTAAGCCTACTCAACTTACCCAGTTATTTTAAGAAGCTGTTTGATTAATATCATTTTCATGATTGCTTTCTATCATTACTTTATTTCCAGGCCTGAATTAACTTCTGTATAGCTGACTGATATGTATCATGGATTGCTACTTTATTATGGGACAAATAATACAACGTAATACTCTCATTTCTACGCACCTTATAATGTAGGATGTATTTTTATAGACACTACATTTGTAATATGGCAAATGTACCTTTGATTCCTTAGACACAATCACTGTATAATCACCATTGATGGACTGAACAAAGCTCTAGTTCAAAAAAGCCTTTGTTGAACATTTCTGACGGCATTACGGACCAAATTACCACTATTCAGCTCCTTTCATCCACTTTAAGAGGGCTTTGATGGGTGAAATATCATTTGAATGTTGGCTCTAATGTTAAAATACCTGTTTTTAAACACCCACGCGAGTGTCCAGTCCTGAGGCTCGGTCTGGACAGGGATCCTCCTGAGGAAGCTGCGGCTCCCAGATCAGATTAACTTGATCTGTTAATCCACTCTGTGCAGACAGAAGGAATGTGGTTTAGAGGGCTGTAGTGCTAGTCTGGGACCTCTTCCACATGAATTTATGGATTCGAACCCTGATTCATCATTTGCTAGATTGTACTCAGCAACATACAGAGCTAGTCACACTTCCATCTGCTCAGGTAATAGCTGAAGATATAGAATCAGGAAGAAATACCTTAATGTAACAGGTAGGACCTCCTAGTGCCTGTTCACTTTTAAAAGGAGACTAAAAAGGTGACAGAAGCTTCTCTGAAGACTTGCAGAGGTCAAGCCAGGCCAACAAAGACGCTGAGAATCCCTACTAAAAAACTGGTTAGCCAATTAGGGGACATGAACTTAGACCATGGCCAAGGAATCCACCCCGTTATGTCTTCACCTGCTATCTTGGGACCTGGTCCTGCCTCTCTGAACTATAAATATACCACAAGGACTGCATCTCAATTTTCACTTTTCTCTGGATCACATACACATAAGACAATTCAGATAGATAATTGACCATGATGTAATAACTGCCTAATAACTGCCTAATAAAGCCCATAAACATGTAATAAAAATACAAAAACATAATGAAATCTTGAACCTGTAACGTAATAGCATTTTTTACTTTGGTGAAACATAAAGTAACTGCTATGAATATTACTACTAATTCCCCAAAGCTAGTCGGCGGGAACCTTACATTTTGGGGTTGTAGAACAAAACACAATAATGTGTATCCATATACTTAATATCTCCTGTAAATTAATTGGATTTTTGTATACAAATATTTTACTGCTAGTTTTATAACTATAAAGATAACTATAACTATAAAAAGATTTCAATCGTTTGTGTAAATACAATCAAAAAACCCTCTCGCCATCAGAGGAGATCAAACCTGCAATCAGAAATTCCGATATGTTTTTGTACAGAATATGATATCACACTAATCCCGTGCTGTCATATCCATGTAATCAATCAGTGAGGGATGGACCTTCTGGTGAAACAGGTGAAAAACGGTGTATCCTCAGAACTTTTTTGGATTCAGCACTCCGAACGCTCGTCCTATACATTTACACACCCAAACTGAACGAAAAGATGCACATACGGGCGCACACACACGCTTAGATATACACATACACACAGTTGGTGGCTTTAAGTTAGGTCTCTTTGAAAGTGATCCTCCGGACCTTGAAGCTTAACTAATGAGATCAGCATCATTTAGTGATTTTTCATGCAAGTTGATTGACAGTAGGTCTGAAGCCATAATGTGTGCATGCCTTTGATTGTGCATCTATGTGTGGCTGTGTGTGCTTGTGCATATTTGTGTGTATGTGTGTGTGTCATGTCGGTGAAGGTGTCGTAAATCCCCAAAGCATCTTCACTGCAACGTCAAATTCAGACTTCAGACTTCACTGACCTCCTCCAACACCTGGATCGCATCTGGAGCAAACTAGATGAGGGTCTCCATGGGAACATGTGTGTCTCGCATTTTACCAGCTCCATACCCGCCTGCTCCGGCTCCCTGTCTCCTCCAGGGTCCAATTCAAAACCCTTATCCTTACAGTCCAGCGCACCCATAGTCATGCCCCACCCTACCTCAAGGAACTTATTAGGGTTGACCGATACAGGTTTTCGGAGGCTGATAACGATACTCCCGCAAAGTCCTCTGGAACAGCATTTAGACCATCATTTGACTTTGACATGATCCTCTGAAAACCATATTCATGAAATGATCTTAGGTTGGTTAGCAGCTCCTTAAGACAGGGTGACCCACCACACATTCAATGGTGGGATACATTAGGCCTTTAAATAAATAAAATAAATAAATTTAATTAATGAAATGTGTAAAGAAAAGAACATTTCAATGCGGGTTTTATATGCTGCTTTTACTATATGTAACTGGGATCAGGAAGGAGCCTCCATCCTATCGGCAGGCCCAGGTTATACCACAAGGGGGCCCGTGGGCAAACATGCACCCATGGGCCCCCAGCTCCCCACAGACCCAAACTGGATATATGCCCTGTCAATTACCCTCACAATCACGTGTCCAAGCCCATCAAATGATAGAGAAATATTATAATTATTGAATGTAGCCCACATCTACTTGTTGTAACAGTATGCAAATGTATATGAGGGCCCGTGCCCTGCATGCCTGGTCGGAAATCAGGCCTCTCTACCTATCTGCAGTGGACGACACTGACAGGCTGATAATCGATTTTTACTAAAAGGCCAATATCAGCCCAATCTTTTGGCAACCTGATATGTTGTACTAACCCTTACCCTACAAACATGCAGTCAAGACCGCCTCAAACCCCACACCATGTGGGACCAGGCTTCATATGTGGCTGCACCACCTGACCACCTGAGGGCACAGCAGACACCGGGCCTTTCATTGTAAAAACAACACAATACTAATCATATAATACAAATCCTTCCAAACCTGTCACCTGAATACATTTTCTATTAACAGCTAAATACCTTACTACAGTTCGTACCCCCACTTACATTTATTTTATTTTTTATAGAATTAATCAATCAATCAATTAGATGTTAGATTAATTAATTAATCAGACAAAATAAACAATTAGAAGAAACAATCCTGCCGGGGACCTAATTCATTAAACAGATTAGATCGATCTATCTATCTATCTATCTATCTATCTATCTATCTATCTATCTATCTATCTATCTATCTATCTATCTATCTATCTATCTATCTATCTATCTATCTATCTATCTATCTATCTATCTATCTATCTATCAATCAATCAATCTTTATTTATATAGCCCTTTTATACAAGTATGTCTCAAAGGGCTTTATATTGCATGCATCATATACATAGTACATCACACCATGCACCACACTACACACAAACACATATTTATATTTGCATGTCTTTGACTGTGGGAGGAAACCGGAGCACCCTATCTATCTATCTATCTATCTATCTATCTATCTATCTATCTATCTATCTATCTATCTATCTATCTATCTATCTATCTATCTATCTATCTATCTATCTATCTATCTATCTATCTATCTATCTATCTATCTATCTATCTATCTATCTATCTATCTA
>OMOT01039850.1:0-14881 GCA_900312575.1 Acanthochaenus luetkenii | reverse complement strand
ACAGTACTGGTAAATCGGAAGATCATTGACAGATTTGTTCTCCTTCCAATCCTTCCAAGTCTTTTCAATGCCACCTATTCTGCCCTAACCTTAAACTGGCACTTCTCTTATGAAATAGATTTTACAGGGTGGCATTTGAGCAACATAATTATATATCTTAATAGCTGGTATACTCTGTGAGCCAGGAAGAGAGAGCCCCCCCCACACACACACACCAATGAGCTACTGTATGAGATCATCTGATAACCAGGAGAACAACCGCAGGATTCCATGGAACAATGGTCATAGAAAAGAGGAGCGAGCTCATTGACTTGGGCAGGGTGTCCTTCCTTCCTGAGAGGAACACACTGGGTGTATTCAGTGCGCGAGGACACAATGGTTCACGACTGATCAGCTAAATGCAATGTTATTTCACGAAATGACACTAAATTGACCTTTGCCCGCATTATGCAAGGAGAGGGAAAATCACCCAGAATTCAATATAGAAATACGACACCTAGATAGACATACGTGTGATAAGATAGAAAACGAACTACTGTATTTGGATATGACACCTTTGCAGACACATTTGTATGCCATTGATTTACAATGGGGCCAAGATTCCTAAAATCTTGGATGGTTTGTTCTCCCCACAATCTAGCTGCAGTTGCATGGGACAGTAACACCTCTAAGGTCAATATTCTCTGGTCAATCAATTGAAAGTGAAGACACAAAATTAAGGACAATGTTTACATTTCTAAGATCCTTTTGAATTCCTAATCAATTTTGTCATCAGTTATAGGTAGACAGAAAAAACAACTATAGGTCCTTGCTTCTCTAATGTCTACAAACAGTGGCAACAAAACATGCAGCTTTAACTCACTTGAGCTCAGTCGAATCATTTTTGTGAAGAAAATGTGTAATGTAAATGAAGAAAAAAATCAATCTGGGCACCACACGTTGCTCTATACTACGATTCTGGAGTCAGAGTTTGAGAAGTGGAAATCCAAAGAATGTTCCTTTCCAAAATGCTATGAATCAGTTGTGGAAAACAATCATTATTTTGAGGTATCTAAAGCCTCCTTTAAATGACGGAGTATACCTGTTCTCCTTTCCCACTCCCCGACCATATCACGTGACCTCAGCTACCTCATCCCCTGTTTCTACTCTCTCTCCCACAACTCTTCCACCGCATTTTTTTCCTCCTTCCCCCTACCCACCCATACTCTCATCTCTATCTTCCCCTTCTCTCAGTACCCCGTCACCCACCCCTCCTTTCATCGACACCCCTCCAGGTTCATCAGAACAAGAACCCTGCCCTCTGATGATCTCACCCTCCACACTGGTGGTCAGGTATGGCAAGGAATGACTGGGAGGAGCTGACTATGGCGAAGGAAACTCACACCCTCATTTTAGGAAAAGTAGAAGGAACATCCAGTAAAAACAATAGAGATCACTTCTTTGCCGCTGCTAGAACAATATTTATTCAAGAAAAGATTGTCCTTTTTACATCCATTCACATATCTTATATATATCCAGTGGCAGTGATCTAAGTTTGCTTAGCTGCAGGTTTTAATTTTTGTGAGAAATAAATCTGTGTATGAACTCGATTGTCACAGGTTTGGAGATCCAGTGACAGCTAACTGCTCTTTACCAAGGATGGATTTTTCTGCCCTGGCCTGGGAAGTCCAACTGGTAGGGGAGACAGTGCTCACTAATTTATGACTTGAGGACCCTATTGATTGAAATGTGCATTTACTAATAGAAACAGAACCATTATTCTACAAACTGCAGAGGCTCAGTCTGTAGTTTGTGATAAGGACACTGAAAGACTTAGGTTTGCCTACATGGACTACCACATTTCTTTAATGGTAAATACACATTGACAGCATTGGCTATTTTTTGTACACTAAAATATACACTTTTTTTTCAAAATGAATAGCTTACATCACAAAGCAGAGTTTCAGACACGCCTTCATTAAGATCCCAAATGCAAGGCAAAGACAGTTATTCATGTCCGCAATATAATGCAAAACACGATGCAAAACTAATTTGAACAATCTCTGGTTAAATCAAAATGTTTCAGATTATGAGCAGATACATGTAGTATATACCACCCAAATAACAATAGGGACTCTAAATATTTGTAACAATCAATTGTACAAAACTTTACTCGCTTTTCCTGATCTGTGACCTTTAAACTCCCACTCTAGGGAGCACCCACTCCTACTATGGCTAGGTTTCTGGTCTGGAGAGCGGATAGTGTGACCGAGTGGAGCATGAGGCCCATGTGCTATGCACTCTCTGATCATGGAGGACAGTGCTACACTCGGCTAGATTTAACGGTCTACAGTGAGTTGATGCTTTTGTTTTGCTGACATATTTTCAAGTATATTCGAAAACGTGCCAAACCGTTGTTGATCATCCTATGTGTGTGTTGCCATCTGTCTGTCTGTCTCCCTGTCTCCCCAGAGCCTCCAGACAGTGTGTCCATCAGCTATGTAAATCACTCTGGTCCAGTGCTTGAGGGTCATCAGTACACTCTGCAGTGCACCGTCCAGGACGTCGCTCCTGTTGAGAACCTCACTGTGACTTTCTACAGAGGACAGGCAGCACTCGGCCCACCGCTGTCCAAGAATAACACAGAGAAGACACCGGCGACCGAGGTCTTCACTCTGGACATCAACCCCAGTAGAGACGATGATGGAGTCCAGTACTGGTGTGAAGCCAAGCTGGATCTGGGACCCGAAGGACCACAGCGCTCTCCTGTGGTGATGTCGGAAAACCTCACAGCTATCGTCCATTGTGAGTTCAATAGTAACCTGCTCTGGTATTCGTTGTTGCAGACTTCAAGCAATGGACACATTTTATTGAAGGAATATCCCTTTCCATTCTCAATCTCTGTCCTTGTTCCCTCCACCTCCCTCTTGGGGGTTCTCCCTCTCCCCCTTTGCTGTTTGCTTCTCTGTCGACTCGCTGCGTTCTTCTCCACTCCCACCTCTGGCCTCTCCTCTTTCTCAGTTGGTCCACAATTCCTTTGTCCTACAAAACTGCAGGTTATAGAGGGCGAGGCACTAACCTGTGAGGTGAGAGGAAACCCTCACCCATTAGTCACCTGGCTCAGAGATGGGCAGGTGGTGGCCCCACCCAAACACTCAAGCAGAAAACATACTGGGAAGTACACAGTCTGGGCAAAAGGAGCTCATGGACAGAAAAACCTCACGCTGGAGGTGGAGGTCATCACTGCCAATGGTATGTGTCTGTGCACAAGTGTATAGTGTGTGTTATAAGTGGGGCGGCAGTAGCTCAGGAGGTAGAGTTCCCGCCCCGCAACTGCAAGGTTGGCGGTTCGAGTCCAGCTCCTCCCGGGAAAAAAGTGTCGTAGTGTCCTTGAGCAAGACACATTGCTCCCGTTGAGCAGGTTGGTACCTTGCATGGCTGCCTCCGCCAACGGTATGACATGTAAGTCGCTTTGGATAAAAGCGTCTGCTAAATGCTATAATGTAATAAGTACTTGGCCTCCGTTATATCTGACATTTCCATGCTGAATTCCACACACAAAAATCCAATGCTATATTATTATTGTGGCTCGTGTCCAAGCAGCCTCACATTATCAAAAAATGGATTTAAATGACAAATGTAAATGGCAAGAGTGAAAACGCAGTTGCTCTTTCTCTCCCTCTCTAGGAACTTCATATACCGGTAGCAGACATTTCCTGGTGGCTGTCCTGCTTATTCAGCTGATTCGTTGGCTGTAAGACCACCTGAAAGCACCTTTACGTAACCTGTAACTGGACTTTCCATGCTGTTTAGATAAGGTCCTCCTGTTGTAAGCAATGTTTGTCGTCGTTACTCCCTGCAAAGATTTATTGCTCTTTCTGTCACCGGTCTCACATCCATGTACATACAGTCGACTGCATACTTTTTTCATTTGTGTTTTGTGGATTATTCTTTTTGTGCGTAGCCTTTAAATGTCAACGCTCCAGATAACAAAACAATGGTGTTATGCTACGACCCAGTGGTTCTCAACCCTGGTCCTCGAGTACCACAGTTGAGAACCAGTGCTATAACCAGGTCGTTAATACTAAAAGTTCCCCCATGACACCTTCATGTTCTTAAAGTCAGTATCCGGGGAAAGCACACCAAGCAGATTGTTCAAGGCCGCTCCAGGCAGGCAACCAGTCCATGTTCTAGACCAGTGAGCCCAATCCAGTCCTCACCACCTGCAACTGTGAGCGCCGCCTCCACTCAGTGAATGGCGGTCTTGCATCATTTTCATCTTTGGGGTTGAAAAAGTTATATAACCTACATTTGGAAGAAAAACTAAACAAAAAGGTAGAACTGGTCTGCTGGCAATTCCAGTTTTGAACTACTTCCAGACATGGCTCATAATCCTGTACATACTAATAGGCGAGAGGAGTGAAAATACTGCTCACTTTAGGGGCCTTGGTAGGCTTGTTCCCATGTTTGTGTGTTCTGGTAGGTTTTTTTGTCAATGGATTTTTATGAACTGACTGAACCTACCATGTTAGAGTCTTCCCCACGTGAATGTGTTGAAGTCTCGTTATAGAATATCTGCAGGTCTTTTCCACATTTGGTGCATGCACTTTAAAGATATACCAAATCACTAGATGCCTTCTCACAGAGGGGTATGTTTTATCTACCGTGTTCTGTATATACTGGCTCTATGTGCATTAAAACTCTGAACCATCAAGTAACCCCATGCAGTAATTGCTTGCTTGCTTTAGGTTTGCTGCCCGAGTTTAAAGTGCCTCCCATCTTTACAAACTATAGTCAAAATAGTCCTGCTATATTGTTCTGGCGGCTCTGCGCCGGTATGAGTTGCATTTCATAGCAAGTAATAAGTCGAGTCAATCTGTACGTGGTAAAACAAAGCGGCATGCAATTCCCTTCTTTTTTTTGTTGACACATGGCAATTAAGAAAACAAAAACGACAGAATCCAGCCTGTGGCGCAATACTGTATCAAAACTACAACTGATGGGTCAAAATTGCTCCGGAACCAGGCAAACCATGCAACTTCCCTGCTTTATCTCCATCACCCATTATAATCAAAAACAAAGCAGACAATTAGGCAACAATGTAGTAACATCTGGAACCATAATGTGTGTGCAATCACAAAACAGACAGCTGTATGACTACACACCTTTGTAATATCTCTTTATTATTTCTCAATTTCAAAGTAAATCACTTCCCATTCCAAACAGCCCTTAACACAAAACAGTCATAAGGAAATTATTAAAATTATTTTCAGTAGACGGCATGTTTCTCAAGTGATCAGGGGGTACAATACATATATATGCAGTTCCAAGTCTGAAATTCCTTGCCCATACAAGATGGCAAAAGCAGCACTCGTGTGTTCTCATTGCATGGGCCAAAACCATCAGTCCAGGCTTCCAATAATGAGTCACTTTCTTTTCTTCCCCTTTCTCAGCTGGCAAGTCATCCCGTGCAACCAAACTTCATTAAAGCTGAGGCAAGTTCTCAGCCAGTAAGACGGGGAGAGCATTACACATCTCGAACTAGGAACCACAGCTGATGATCCTAGACAGAAAACAAACAAAACAAAAAGCCACAAACCAAAAACCGACTGACCAAGTCCGACAAATTATCTTTGTTGGGTAGGCCAGTTACCGCAGTCGATTGTGCGCTCAGTGCTACGCTTAAGTAGCTAGTGCAAATTTGTGAGTTTATATCAAAAACGTATAATTTAGGTTCCTCCTAGTGACCACGAATATTGCTCCCATTTAGAAAGAAAATACTTTTAAACTGCCCATCTTTAAATCCAGATTTCAGTATACCATTGCCACCATCATCATTCAAGGTTCACTAGCCCATTTACCATTAGTTTATATTTTGTCAATGCAGTGCATCAAATTAAAAAAGGATCCGATGGGCTTTTTGTCAATTTAAATCAGAATTGTGTTTAGTGGACGTTGCCAGTCAGACTGAGTGAATAGGGTCATCCAAGGTTTTAACACAAGATCATCCAAAAATACAAATGCATGTATGGGCACACATAAACTTACTGTGTGCAAATCCATGGTAGATTTGTCATGGTACGGTAATGTCGACATCACCAGATATGGCAGGCGTTTTGGAAGCATCTCCATGCTCACCGAATTCTGCGACCTGCAGCACAGCAGGTAAAATAAGACGACATTCTCTGTTCCCTGGGGAAGTCACTGGGCTGGACTGGGGAGGTGGAGGAGGACTTCTGATGTCCAAACCAAGGCTCCAGTGCTGGACTGAATGTTTGCATTTTGCCGAGGCCATGGCCACTGCTAGGAGTTGCTGGGAAATCGAGTCCATGACAAAATGCTCTCTTGCCAGTGCTTGTTCAGCGAGCAGATCCAGAAGTGAATGAGCGGGAGCAGCAGAGGTGGTGTTGCACAGAGGTCGCTTGTCTGTCTCCACAAGTGTGGGGGAGCTGACATACACTCCCACCCCTTCTCCACAGTTATCCACCACCATTTTCAAGTTATCAATGTCCACCTCCATAGCACCAAGTGGCAGCGAATTGGGGATGAGGCCTTCATCAAGGGCACTGTCCCTTTCTAGGGAGAGTCCTTTCAGTGGAGGAATCCCCTGGAGAGCACTGGAACCACTTGAGGTAGTGGCAGTGCCACTGATGCAGGATTGCTTTTTCTCAGACTTGGCCTTCTTCACTCTGAGCATATATTGAGTATATAAAATGGTTCAAATTAGACTTTTGATAACTAGTCAAAACGACTATAAGTGAGACAGTTATAATCTGATATCTTTTACATAAACAATATGATTTTCATAACAGAATATTTGTTGGAGCTTTTACGTGCATCTAGAGATTCATCGCAGTAGTAACGCAGTAGTGTACTAGTATTGTAGCTCCTATAATTGTACTCACCGTAATGGAATGAGGGGGCCTAAAACTTTCCTACTCTCCCTTAGCAGCACCCTATGAAAACAAAGCATTAATTTGTGCATGTGACTGGTAAGAAAGGGCAAGTTAACATTATTCATATATATATTATTATTATATTAATTACATTTGATAGCATGTCAAACATGTGTGTGCATGTGCAACAATATCAAGTACCTAGGTTGCATCCACCCTTTTGGCCAAAGCGGTTTGACCTCACTGTCTAGGAAGGTCTTGAGATACTCGTCCATCTCTTTGCTCCCTTTCCTTTCCATTTCATATCTGTCCATCTTGGCCCTTACCACATGGCATAAACACTTCCTGCATGTGCGAGAGAAAACGATGGAATCATTTATAGAGCAGGAAAATATAAGCAAACATGTGCTAAACAGACTTAACTTAATCTTTTGAGGCGTTTCTAGTTGAAGTTCCCCTCTGCTCCCATTTTCACATATCTACAAACCATGTCTCTTTCAAAGACATAATGCCAATTGTTACTGGCAATTACAAGCAGTACGTTGACACTTTAAATACTCTGATCTTTATACCCGACCTGGTTTCCTCGTTCCATATGAACAACTTCTTAGGGCCCCTCTTCCCACTTCTCTCCTCCACATTGTCCTCCGAGCCAACATTCCCCTTCAGTTTGCCCTCTTTCCCCTCCTCTGTTGTCCTAACATGGAAGTAAGCAGAGTTCAAGACGGGAAATGGGTTTCCAATGAGCCCAAAACCAAAACATAAACAACATTTAGCAGACGCTTTTTATCCAAAGCGACTTACACAGAATTTGAAACAGAACTGACTTTTTGGTACACGTAAAAATGGCCACCGCTCTGACCATCAGCAAGTCTTTGAGACAATCATATGTCAGTCATTGTGGGACAGTGCCTTCAAATGCAACAGACTTCAAAGTAGTTTCTAAAAAGTTGATAGCTTTCTACCATGTACATGTTTTAGCATTATTTGCATCAGATCTTTGTTGGTGGCACATCTCATTGCCCAACGAAGAATAATGTTCGCTGATGATTGAATTAGGTAAACATTTATACATGTAAATAACATACAATATATAAATAAGCACAGAGGACAACACAAGTATATGCATGTGGTCCTCATAGTACAAAATTCAAAGACAAGACAAACAGTAGAAAATAAACATAAATAAGACTAAGATAAAATAATAATCAGCATATTTTACGCAATTAATAGTGTACAAAAACAAGTAAATAAATTGCACCACTATTAGTTAAATTTAAGCCTGTGAATGTTTTCGTCCCTAGACTAGCTTTCCATTAAAATGCTTTCACATGTTTAAAAAAACAAAACCCTGTTTAGACCGAGTTTGTTTCACAGAGAGAGGCAGGTCATTCCAAAGACAAATACCTGTATAATTAAAGTTAACTCTTACCAAAACTTTTAACTCTGGGTATCTCACAAGACATTAGAGTTATGGCTCTTGTTCCCCGTTGATGTGAAATCAAGTTAACCTTGCATTTTAAATAATCAGGTGCATTACCATTGGCTATGTTATACATGTGACCAAGTTTTAATTGGTCAACCCTGTAATTCACAGGTAACATACCCACCTCCATGAACTGGTCAAGACCCATGTGTGTCCTAAGAGGAGCATTTATCAAATCATCTTATTTTGTACCATTTGCATCCCATCTCTTAATTTATTTGATAAACCACATGATTATTAACATGCAGAACAAGCATAATCAAGGTGACACTGGATCAAAGCTGACACCAGCAACTTTGACTTTATATTAAAATGTCTATACAGAATTTTAAGTGTGTGATGAACGTACTTTGAAGATTTGACTTGTACATGTGCCTGGCAGTTGTCATGGAAACATGCAAGCTGCTCCGGCATAGCTCTGCAAATGGCCTCCTTAAGTTTGTGCATGGGATCCTGCTGATCAGTGTAAATTAGATTTAAAAAATAGCAGTGTCATCGGTCACATGCAAATACAATTGCACAAGCACAGATTTGTCATAATATACAACTGAGTACTATCCAAGCATAATACTAATAAGCATCAATCATAAAATACAAGTACACTCACCATATGAGCGAGCAATAGTTTCTTTACCCGTTTGAGGAGTGTCTCTCTGCTGCAGGGCAGGAAAGACGACAGGTGTGTGTACACCTTGGAGCGCAACTGGCCACCCTGCTCCCGACACTGCAGCTCAATACTGGGTCAAGACAGCCAGTAAGCAGAACTATGCACTCAAAATACTAAGCCTATTCAACATATACAGTCAGCTAAGACAACAATCTAGCAAAATGTGAGAGCATTTGCTCTGTGTGTGTTGGTTGGCTACTCACTCCAGTAGAATTGAATTTATTTCTGGAGTGAAGAACTTGAGTTTCGACTCCCCTTCTGAGGTCTTGGCAGCCTGAAAGGTCAGTGCATGAAGCAATCAAAGAAGTTAATCTGTGCACCCATCCTCCAAATGTCCATCTGTCAACATGCACACAGAGAGATATGTTCACTTCAGCACATTACCCATTAAGAGACATAAGCGTCCGCTTAGGGCCCCGCAGCCACTAGAGGGCCCCATAGCCAATAATTATTATAAAAATAAATGTAAACTAATTTTTACAAAGTATTAATTTTGTTAATATGCCTACTTTCAAAATCATCATACATTGATTGTATTGACTGGCACTGCTGCCGCGCTATTAAACATCCAGGAACGCCTGAGTGGACTGCCAATAATCAATATAAACCACCAGATTGGGAGCCAGATCTCCCATGATCAGGTCATCAATGACTGCCTCCAGGAAGGCAAGACAAATGTTGACTGAATTAATCAAAAAGTACGAGGGGAACATTTTTATGAGATTTTATTATTATGCACATTTAAGTTGTGGCGTTTGTTTTGCACTTTAAAATGTTAAAAGTATTTTGTTAAATACGCCAAACCAAATCTTGCTCAGGGCCCCCAAAAGTCTAGGGCCGGCCCTGCTTCAGCATACACACAAACGCTGGAATGACATAACTACTACTAATTAAATACAATCTTACCACCATAAACTCCTCAATTCTCCTTTTCAGTACTGGAGGAAGCCCCTCTGGCAAGGGGACACACTGGTGTAGAGAAGTAGCCTTGGCATCTGAAAGGCGCTGGGTTTGCTCTGGATGAGGCTTAGGCTGGGCACCGGTCTGTGTCTTGGACTTGGGAGGTTGGGATTGGGCCTGAGAAGAAATAGTGGACTGGGTCTGGACATTAGTTTTGGGTTGGGACGGTAGGATAAGCTGCATCTCTGCGGCAGGCTGAAGCAGTGTTTTGGGCTGGGAATTCTCTTCAGTGACATCTAACAAAGAGTCCAAATCAATATAAAAATCCACTGTGTTGGCTGCTTGGATAAGTGCATGGTCATTGATAGATCCAATTAAACTGATGAGAGGATCAGCCAATCCTGAGCCCCCACCCCCGGCCGCATCTGCCGGGCACAGAGGGATTGTAAGAGTACTGATGATGGGTACCACCTTCTCCATCTTTCTCTTCCGTCTTTCCCTCTCTTTCTCCCTTTGAAACTTTTTCAGCATGTTTGTGACCCCCAAGGTGCAAGCAGGTATTTTCCTCTTTATCTGGTCGTCCACTCCAATTTCAGACAAAGGTCTGCGAGATTAAAAAGGTAATGACAATGAGTGAATACTTTGAAAATGTAATCATATCACATCTTGCATGGATACTCTTTTATGAGTCGAATTTTCAGTTACTGCAACGTCTTACTTTAGTCTTTTGTCATACCAAAGAAAATATATTGTAGCCCCTTTCAAATATGAATCCCGTAACATTGACGGATTTGTTTTCTGGTAAAGGTAGCAGTTTGTTGTTCACACAAGACATGCCTTTCCACAAAAAATAAATAACGCTACCATTCACACAACATTGCCAATACCGGTAAATTCCTCTGTTGTCATTTACCTTAAATTACGTTGAACCATGCGCCGGTGTCATCGCAGTTTGAAATCAAGGCAGGTGAAGACGCATGGCACAGTGCTACGCTGCTGCCATTTATACTATACTACTCACGTGGCGTCCTTATTTCCACGTCTGTCCCAAATCGACATTTTTTAACAGTCCTTCATGAAAAAAAGCTACAGCCCGTTGTATAACCCGTGATGGGTTAAATGCAGAGAATAATTTCACTAAGTGTGCTCTGTGCATGTGTGTGACAATAAAGGATAAATTATTATAGTGGTTTGCATTTCCCTCCTACATTCGGTCTTTACACGGCACAGCCGGCGGAATAAACTCATCACTTCCCTGAGAACTTTGTGATTGGCTCACAGTTCGACAACAGAGCGTCCTATATCAGTGTCCTAACACTGCGGTAATGTTATGCCATTGTTCACACATACGGTCGATACGGAACTTTCCCAGTCACAATGAGTTGAGCAGGGAAATTGCAGGAACTGACTTCACAGCATTTCATCACCGTTCCAGTCACACATGACTCCTGTACGTTACATTAACGGAACAGGCCGCATGTGTGAAAGGGGCTCAGTATTCACAACACTGTCAGAGAGGTAACATGGCTATTGTCAGTCTCACCCAATCTCTGAATCCACGGTGGCTTTCATCTGTCCAACTTCTCTACACTTCTTCTTCTTTGGCTTATCCTGTACTCCGTTCAGTTTACGTTTCTGAAAATTGATGCATTTGGTTATGTTTTATTAACCATGTTCCATAAGTAAAACCATATTGAATGCTTTATATCCTTAGGATAGTGTGGTGCCAAGAACAGCTTCAGTATTCAGGTGGCCATGATTAACTTACGAGACAACATGGAGAATTATGTTCTTAAATTTAAATGTATACACACACAATTTTACCCATTTTGAAGAAACATTTTAGTACACTTCACTGGATTCCAAGATCCACTACGTACTTTAGAGGGCTCGTGCGCTTCCCTCTCTGTTGCAAAGTCCTCGGTCTCCGTTTCAGAAGCCTGGCGGAACTGCAGTAGGCCTGAATTTACGTAGAATCCTCCATATTTGGTTGTGATGGAGGCTGGTACAAACTCGTCATACTACAGAGGCCAGCCGGAGGAAACATTACGTTATAACAGAATAAATTTGATCAACGAATTAAAGATTAATACACTACATAAATCTGGGCAGATTCGTAGGCCTCTGATCAACATGTCAAAATCCAGAGGCAAATTTGAGGGAAACCATGCGAGGGCACATTTCTGAGCAGCAACTGAACTTTGTCAGACTGTCATGAGTCTCCAGGGGGAAAAGGGCATTAAGTCGAGTCTTAATTTACAGTCATCTTTGCAGCCGTAATGGAAGAACTTGTATTTTCGAGAAACGTTGAAAGCTGAATACACTATAGGGGAAATCCAAATGTGTGACTTATTGCTGAACTCACTGCCTCAGAGTTGTCAATGAAAGAATCCTCTTCATCATAGCCATATCCAATGTCAACCAAGTCCTGAACGCGGTCCTTCTTTCTCCTAGTTTTGCCACGCTGCAATGACAGGATACATTACTATAGCACCTGCAAATCATCACACAAGACGCCACTTTGATACGGATGTTCAAGTGGGGTCTGGGGCCATGAGAAAAATTAGAAAATGAGTTTTATTCTGCATGAGGCGATATTGTACAGTAACATACCAAATGATTTGGTCCAAATACAATTAACCTTAAAAATTCTTAGATGCTGGGGGACGCCTCACGAAAATTTAAGGAGGGATCCCTGCAAAATGCATCATCATGTTGGGGCATTTATTAAAAAGGAGAACTGTCGCAGTAAGCTACTTACATATTTTCCCTCTAGTTTCCTCGCAATGGCAGCCACTTCCTCTTTGTTTCCATTTTCTTCCTCTTTGTTTCCATTTTCTTCCTCTTTAAATGTGCTTGGTGGGCTTCCATCTTTCACCAGCATGTGCCTGCTCTAAAAAGTATAAAGTCTCAACATTACGTTTAAGTTATGATACAGACTTTCGCCCCATGCCCTTGTCAAGATTGGCTCAATTTGATCATAAGGCCTACTTGCAGATTCCAGCAAGGAGACCATTTAGGTTAATCTTCTCCATATATTCATCGTCTTCATTCTCTTGTTCCAATTCAGGGTCATGGGGGGCTGGAGCCTATCCCAGCACGCATTGGGCAGACGCAGGGAAACATCCCGGACAGGTCGCCAGTCCATCACAGGGCTAATACAGAGAGATGAGTGACACACTCCTATGGGCAATTTAGAGTCTCCAATTCACCTGACCGGCGCACATGGAGGAACACGCTGACACAGGGACACGGGGAGAACATGCGAAATCCACACAGAAAAACTAAAACTTGCTGTGAAGTGACAATGCCAACCACTGAGCCAAAGTAGCCCGTTGGAAAGATTTTCCATGTTATTACGTAATAAGCTGCCTACTCACGCTTACAAACATCTTTCGACATTCACATAACAGTCATGTATATTGCAGAAAATAGCATATCAGTAAGCTAACACATTTGGTTGAGGCCTATGCCTTCATTAACCTATAGGCTTATATGCTCTTCTTTTAGCCCATTCATAGTTGTCCGACTGAAATCTGGTGTTTTTAAAGTTTGGGTAGCAGTGGTAATAAGTGCATTTCTTTGACCTAAACCAAGATCAGACACTTGTGGTATAGCACTTATTTTTTTATTTAAAAAAAAAGAGAGTTTAGTGTGTTTTAACAGTCAAATAAAAAGCACGCCTAAATATTGTAGGATAAAAGACATCACATCGTCTGTAAAACGTTTTAAGAAGTGATTCAATAAATTATACAGATCCTGCAAGTATAAGCGCCAATTCAGTGGTCTGTCCACGGACTATAATAATGACTAACTTAGTAAAGTTGGCTAATTATTATTTAGGGCATGTAACAAAGTAGTTAGTTTGAAATTTTACTTTTACACTGGAAATGATATCCTATGCCCTCATGTTTTCCTAAATGTATAAGCCTGACGTCTAAACATTTCCCTTTTTAATAATTAGTCAACACTTTTGAAAGCATAGTCACAAAGTGCTGTAAGGGTGCAAAGCTAAATAATGTACCGTACGCTATACATGCAACACAATATGTGTCTTACAATAAAAAGGGAAAAACTGAATGTTGTGATGTAAAAACATTATAAAGACCTATACGCTATAGGCATATATCAGGGCATAGGACATCATTAGTCTACTTTGCCCATTTGTGATGTAAGCCATTGTTAAGTTTATACCTCTATAGATTATGAAAATGTCGTTTTAGATGAAGAGGAATTATTTACCCTCAATTGCTTCCTAAGATTAAATATATAGTTTTAGACTAAACATTGAGGAGAACACTGAAATGCGGCTGCGGGTCTCGTTGATGCCCTGAGCCTGCAGTCCGGACCACAACCAACCACTCGCTCTAGCGCCCCCTAGTGGCAGTAACGAGTGGTGCGTCGACAGGTCACTGAACTAGTGATGACCCAATCATTCCGGCTCTTTTCAGCGAGTCGGATCATTTGGCTCAGCTCACCAATAAGAGCCGGCTCGTTCGGCTCCCAAACGGCTCACTTCACTTAAAATGGTCAAT
Organism: Acanthochaenus luetkenii; assembly: GCA_900312575.1. Classification (NCBI taxonomy): domain Eukaryota; kingdom Metazoa; phylum Chordata; class Actinopteri; order Beryciformes; family Stephanoberycidae; genus Acanthochaenus; species Acanthochaenus luetkenii. The sequence goes on along the minus strand of OMOT01039850.1, from coordinate 418 downwards.
CTTACTCTACCTTCTAATTACCAAAATAACATTATTTTGCAGTTCGTTTGTTACAAAAACTATTTAAATAAATGTAAAAACAGTTTGACGCTATTACACATGTACATGTAGGGCATTTATATGTCTTGAAATAAATTGCACAATAAACATTTCAAAACAAAATACACTCCTAAAATAGAACATAATATTGCGTCATAAAGAAAAATAAATAAACGCATAAAAACATTAATGTGCCAGACTGCAGCATCAGAACAATTAAACTGGTTTTTAAATTATTATTAATATTTTCATAGTGGTTATTTATTTATTTTTGGCCTAAAGATATTCTCTTTGATTACAGATGGAACTTGAAGACCAAGACCACAAGCACACAACTAAATGACCATAATACCACCATTATCTTTATGACAGGCTGATC
>OMOT01039849.1:0-18904 GCA_900312575.1 Acanthochaenus luetkenii | reverse complement strand
CATTTATGTGTGTGTGTGTGTGTGTGCGCGCGCGCTTGCATGTTTGTGTGTGTGTGTGTGTGTGTGTGTGTGTGTGTATATATATATATACACACACACACACACAACATGAGGATGGACCAGTGTTAATTTGCTCAGAGATACTCATATCTAAGATTTAAAATTACAGAAACTTGAATAAAATGTACTTGGTAAGAGAATAATTGACACCATTTATTAAGTAGGCCTCAGCCCACTTAATTTGAGCTTAATCAGAATCCTTTTAATGGCCAAGTACATTTGCACATTCAAGGAATTTAGCTTAGTGGCTAAATGATTGTGTACATTAAGACAAAATAATAAAATACAATATAAAACCAATAAAAACAGTAATATAATACTGATATGCATGTTGACGTATTGTGACTAATAGGGATGTGAATCTCCAACGATCTGATATGAATTTCAATATGTAGTTAGCAATTCAATTATAAAAATAAAAAAAAGGGGGCGGCAGTAGCTCAGGAGGTAGAGCTCCCGTCCCGCAACCGCAAGGTCGGCGGTTCGAGTCCAGCTCCTCCCGGGGATAAATCTGTCGTACTGTCCTTGAGCAAGACACCTAACCCCAAAGACACCTGCTCCCCGGGCGCCATAATGGCAGCCCTCTGCTCCGGGCCCCCCTAGCATGTGTGTGTTGTGCAATTACTTGTGTGTATCCGGGGGGGATCCGTGATGGGTTAAATGCAGAGAATAATTTCACTAAGTGTGTGCGGTGCTCTGTGCATGTGTGTGACAATAAAGGATAAATTATTATTATTATTCATACAGGAAATATCTTTCAGCAGATCTATGATTGCCTTCATTTTTTATTTGATATGATACAATACAATTCGATACAGTGTCATAAAGAGAAATATGTCAGCATGATATCATTAGCATTTAGGCGAGGCACTAAATAATTTACATTTCTGACCCGAACTTTAAAAAGCACACTGAGTGACCGTTTTAAAGAAAATTCAAAGACAGCTATTTAGCTATTTTTTAAATACATTTCTAAATGCACCAAAGTTTTGGCTAATGTAGATGTTGCAGCTATGTGCTATGCCATGATATGAGCTACGTGAAATATGATTGTGTTTTTGATTACACATGTGCGTGAACAATGTAGGTGGCGCAGTTTTGGTCAGAAGTCTTGAGTGGGCCGTTGAATGGAGCTCTGCAGAATGAACAACACCCCACACTACAGAGGAGTGCCTGTGATACACTCTCCTCCATACTGCCACAGGCCTTTGCCCAGCTGCCTGTGAGTTCCCCTTGGCTATTACCGTTCTATCTCAGTACGGCTAATATTCAATGTCATTGGAGTTGTATGCATAATGTACGATGTTGTTTTTAGGATAAGAGCCAGATGATGTGTGTCACTGTGCTGCTGGGGCTGACCTACAGTGAAAATTATCTGGTGAAGACTGCAGCGGTCAGAGCCCTGGGAGTCTACATTCTGTTTCCCTGTCTGAGAGAGGTAGGGACTACAATACCCATAAACCTTCACTTCCTACGAAGGTCAGGGATTTATGGGAAATTATTTTAGCAATTTCCGGTGGAATTGCAAACAATTTCTGGAAAATGTTGGGATATTTTGCTGTTGGGAGTCTGAATACACATATGATTTGATGTTTTATATAGTTGCATACCTACTGCCAAGACACAGAGACCGAGAGTACTATGACCTAGTTGACCGTTACATTGACCAGCAGGCATGAGCATACTGAATACCAACCAAAGTCTTCAAACCCTGTCAAGAGACTACAGTCTGTAAAAAGTACAGACTTTTGACATATAAAATGTGTAAAAGCCCCGAGGATCTGTTTTACAGGATGCGAGTTTGTTTTTCCTCTCTGTTCAGGATGTGATGTTCGTGGCGGATACAGCCAACACCATCCTCGCCGCCCTAGATGATCGATCTCCAAATGTCCGTGCCAAGGCAGCCTGGTCCCTAGGCAATCTCACAGACACGCTTATTGTCAATATGTAAGGAAACACTCGGATGAGAAATGCTGACTGTTGAGTATTAGGACAGCTGGAAAGCGGTACAATGCAATAATCTGATTTTGAAGACATGAAAGTATCAGTTTTTCTGCACCAGAAAATGGGAAGGAATGGCTAATATTTAGATATTTGGAAAAGTTGAAAATATGCTGGTTGTGAGACTTCCTTGATGTAATTATCTAAGGAGAGTTTAAGATAAAAAATAAATAAATAATTTACGTAATTAGCTTATTTGGATGCAACCAGTGAGTTTGAGTGAGAAATCTGATAAATTAGTTGCATGCATGAGTTGGGCTCAAAACGCACACACACACAAACTAGATCAATGTCTTTTTAGACATTTTATTTAATCTCCCTCTCTCATTAGGGAGAGTGTAGGTGTGGACTTCCAAGAAGAGCTATCAGACATGCTGCTACTCAAGATGCTACAGGCAGCCACCCGAGCCTCAGCTGACAAGGACCGGGTGAGAGGATTCAAACGTTTACACATAAGAGCAAGGCACAAGTATTCAGAGCCCTTGACTTGTGGCACGAGATTTTCTATGCAAAGCACTCTGTTCTATCAAAGAGTGAACATAATATAATTGAATGACAAGCATGTTTTCTACTGAAATATTTGCTAATTAATGCATGAATTAGCTTAATTTACGACCTCATTAGTATAACTGGTTATGTTTCATATATCATAGTGATGATAGCAGGATGTTCGGCAGCTTAAGTGCCTCTTGTTTTTAGTTTTTCCAGCAGGTGAGCCAAAATGCTTTTATTTTTGCCTTGATGTTTGATCAGTTATGAAAAACGCTAGTGCTGAGCCCATGAGCAATGCATGTCTGCCATGTGGCGATATCATTTTCTAGTCCTCTTTTTGATTGGTTGCCTCTTGGTTCTTGCTCCTCCCTTCAACCTTGCCAGGTGAAGTCTAACGCAGTACGAGCACTGGGGAATCTGCTTAATTTCCTGAGTTACAGTCAGCTGACCCGTTCCGTGTTCCAACGCCCGCTGGAAGATGCGATCCGTGCTCTGGTACAAACCGTCCAATCAGAGGCCACAATGAAGGTCCGATGGAATGCCTGCTATGCTTTGGGAAACGCCTTCAAAAACCCTGCCCTGCCGCTCGGTAAATGCACACAGACACTGATCAATCATAGGCGGCACGGTGGCTCAGTGGTTAGCTCTGTCGCCTCACAGCAAGAAGGTTGTGTGTTTGAATCTCCACCCCGGAGAGTTTGCATGTTCTCCCCATTCACGTGGGTTTCGGGTGCTTTGGTTTCCTCCCACAGTCCAAAGACATGTAGGTCAGGTGAACTGAAGACTCTAAAATGCCCATAGATGTTTGTGTGCAGTATAGTATATGATTTATATGATGTATGTATATGACGTAGTAGCCATAGAAAGTTTGATAATTCCCAGGCATTTGTTGACGTGTTGCACACTGCACGAGACTCAGTGGAATTTATAAAATGGCCACTGATATGTTCTTCTAAATGCTGCCGTTGCCATGGTAATGTGCCGTTTTTCTAAGTCTCATATGTATTTATATGGCAAGATTTTCAAAAGCGGTAAGAGCAGCCATCTTAAATGTACCCGTCAAGTGACCATCTAGGACAGTGGTTCTCAACCTGGGAGTCTAGGACCCCCCCAGGGGGTCGCAAGACTATTTTGGGGGTTCACAAGATTATTTATTTGATTGGAAAAATAACCTATTTCTGCTATACAAGTCTATTTTTTTCTGATTTGTCTCTAATTTTTGCTTTTACTCATGAAATACTGAATAGTTTTAAGCCTCCTCTGGTAATCAAATGAAACAACCTGAAAGGGGAAAGTAATTAACTTGGTTGAACTGTAGGCATCGCTTTGTTTAAAGGGGTCTGGACACAAAAAGGTTGAGAACCACTGATCTAGGGTACTGATTTGATATAAATGCCCCTATCCATTTTTATTTAATGCTGCTCATGCGTCATACTCATTATGCTTTCATCTTACCTTTTGTGAAACATTGCGACGTAAATCCCCTGTCACTAATGTTTTTTCTCTCTTTCTCTCTCCAAAGACTCGGCCCTGTGGTCTCGTGATGCGTTTTCTGCTCTCTGCTGTGTGGTCACTTCCTGTAAAAACTTTAAGGTGCGGATCAAGTCTGCCGCTGCCCTCTCAGCTCCCGCCCACCGAGGTTGCTACGGAGACGTGGAGCAGTTCAGGTGTGTATGGCGTTCCCTGGCCAGAGCACTCGAGAACAGCGAAGACACAAATGACTTCATGGAGTACCGCTATTGTGCCAACCTGCGACACACACTCTCACAAGCGCTCTTACACCTGCTCTGCATCAGCCAATCACAGGACATGCCCGCCCTGTGGGCATCGCTGGCGGGGGAGGAGGGGAGGGGCATCAAAGAGCACCTGATCAAATATCTTAGAGTGGAAGAGGGAGGAGAGGGGACGGAGGGAGAGAAAGACGACGAGGGGAATAGTTCCAACCCCCAGCAGAGAATCGGAGATCTGCAGCAGACCCTGAATAGACTGAAGGGGCTGAAGGTTGAAGGGGAGGGAGGGGAAGAGGTGGTGCTGGAGTTCCTGGAGGATTTGCTAAAGAGCTGTGAAGAGTCGCGATGAGCCGAAAGTTACATCCCCAGTTGTAACGCTGGCCCTCTGAAGTCACGGCCTGTCCGGAGACGGGAGGGCCGGTCAGAGCGGGCGGGACAACTGGAAGAGGAGCATCCAACCACAAACTAACCCAAGTGGTGACTGAGGACAAAGATTGCATAACCAGCCATCACTATATCCTAATGTGTCTTTGAGACATGTCTTAAGACATCTGACGAAACCACAAGACTGTCTTGAAAAACCCGAGGCCCTCTAGGGTCGTGTTTTATATACATCTGAAGACCTCTTGAAGTCTGTGGTGTCTTGAAGACATATGTTGATATGCTCTTATTTATTCTATTACACTTACATTCTTTAATGGATTAATATCTGATATACAAATAGACATGCACTGACATTTGATGTAAAGAATAAATCAAATCATTTAGTTTCCTTTACACACACACAAGACAAATGTACGGTAAAACAAATTGCTCCAGATTGAACCAAGTGCCAATACCACACATCCGGTTGACTAAGTGGAAGATGCAGCAGTACAGAACAATATGAGCAGTCGCAGTATGGAATGGATTGAGGATACATTATTGGAAAACCATACGAGCCGCATTATGCAAGACTAGACCAGGTGCAGCAAGAAATTCAAATTGAGGAAACGACGTCACAAAACCATGTGAACTGTATGACGTGTCTACCTGGAGCTTACGCGGTATTACACGGACAGCTGTACTGCAGATCAAAGAATCAACTATACAGTTATGGCAGTACTCTGTGTTCATTGTGAAACATGGATTCTGTGTAGTATCACAAGATTATAGAGTAGACTACACTGTCAATCATGCACACGGCAACAACAACGCTACAGACTGGATATCTGTACTGCAGATCGGATACAAAACAATAAATATGCATTGATTTACCATGTTATCATTGTGCCTGGTTTCAAAGTTACTCAACGTGAGGATGTAGGTGTTGGTATCAGAGAAATCTTTGTTTGCTCCGTCATGCAATATGCTGTTACCCTGAAGTTGACCCCCAGTTAAGCCATAAGCATTCATGTGTACCTGTTGCACAATGTGGCACGAAAGTAGCAACTTGCACCCCTACTAGTCACGATCACGATACCTGGGGGGGAAAAAATCCCCATTCTTCTCCTTTAGAAACGAATACAAAATGTTTTTTCCCGGAAATATTAACATCATGAACTTCGCTGTAACGGTCTTCTGTGAATAGATCAGTTAAGCAGCGATCTCCAGTCAGCACTGCTTTATTTCACTTAAGTGCACAAGGAGTTGACTCGCTAGGTGCAGGATAAACGGTAACATGACCTGTAGTCCAGACAAGATGTACTGTATGACCGCACTCTACAAGTACACATTCCAGGTGGTAGGATTGTACCAGCACTGGCATAGTTACACATGATGCAGAGGGTAAACCTCCATAAACTTTTAGGCCAACATACAGTAAATGTTGGATGTAATTTATCATAGGAAGTAGTATTAAACTGATGCCAAACTCAATATGATTTTGTTTATATTGGTTGATTGCCTTATGTTTACCCACTTTTACATTTACAGCTACATCATTGCAGACAGGTTGATGTATAGCGAATAACAAATGTGGAAAATACAAGCGGGTTGATAGATAACCTAGTTGTATTCTGCGTGTTATACGCTGCAATCTACTGCCACTTTTTTGCAGCCTACTTACATTCATAGAAGATTCTGTTTCTATGGAGATAGAATCAGGGTCGCGTGCCTTGCAAGGTATATTACAAGACAGCGTTTCTCAACCCTGTCCTCAAGGACCCCCTGTCCTCAAGGTCCCCAAGTCCTGCAAGTTTTAGCTCCAGCTCTACTCCTGCCCACCTGATTCAATTAAAGTGCCTATATTCTGAGAGATTTTGTTGATTTGGAGAAAAGGAAGGAGACCAAGGTCTATTTTGTGGGAGCAATCTAGTGAAATTGCAGGTGAATCTGGAACCTCAGGTGTTCCTAGATATGGGTTGTTTCATTTGTTAATCTGTGTTTAACTTGTTTAGGCATATTATTTTAGCACATTATTGGTCTTGAAAATGCTGTAGGGTACTATTAGGCTAAGTGCCTATATACATTCTTAATTAATGTAAACCAGATCAACTTTATTCAAAGGTAATATGCTTTTCATCAGAATATGTTGTATTGGCCAAGTATATTTGCACATATAAGGAATTTTTCCTAGAGTCACATGTGTGTGCAATGTAAAGCCATTTGAGACATGCTTGAATAAAAGGGCTATATAAATAAAACTTGATTGATTGATGTGCTTTATTTATACACATATAATGACAATTATTCTAATACAACCATATAAAGGCCTGCTTATATATGAAGGCCTACGTATGCTACATACATGTAGGTCTGTTTATTTCAGGGTATTGCAGACTACTCTAAAAAGAAAATACTGTACATTCAAGTGGTTTATAGGTCTTCCCGTTGCGTTTACACATGTGACCAGTAGATGTCGCCAGCGTGCGGTGTTTCGAGCGCATAAAACAATAATCCCCATGGCGAGATGAAGCCTTTTCTCAGTCAGTTTTGAAAGCAACCAGCAGAGGGCGACACGGCCGCTTCCCGGTCAGATGATAGGAAAAGCGGGTTGATGACGCGGAAGTTGACTAGTGATGCCTGGATCCACACCACCACGCTGTAGCAATGGACGCCTTCGACTTGTTTCGGAAGCTTGGAGCGGGAGCAAAATTTGATTTGAAGAGGTTTGGTAAAGATGTCGAACGTTTTAAGGTAATATCTACACGTCCAGTTGCTGATGTATCGGAATAAGGTCATGACCATTAGCAGTAGTACCACGAACGATAGTTTTATCCCGATTTGTGCCAGCCTGAAAGCATGTTGCGATGTTTTTGACAACACACCATTTTGATGAGGCTAGCTTCCTTAAACCAGCATTTAAGTTTAAGTTTAATCGTGGATAAGTGTAGTGAGACAATTTGACAGACGTTAATTGTTATTCGTGACCGTAGTCTTTCCTATGTATGCGTGATGCAGGTAGTGAGACCTCAAGGAGGGGCAACGTCCTCAGATATCCTCTCTGGGATCGATTACTTTGGCACAGGGGCAACCAATGGAGCCCAGATCAGGACTGGACTGGAGAAGGAGGCGGATGGGGATGAAGACGAGCTGGGAAGTGAAAGAGGGGAAATTGATGCTGGAGGCAAAGGGAAACGAAAGCTTGAAGAAGGGGCGATAAGGACAAAGAAGAAGAAGAAGAATAAAGGTAGCGAGGTGGAGACAGAAGGTAAAGTATGTGGCTGTCAAGTAGATTAGAAATGGACTTGCTTTCATGATAGTCTTTCTGTTATTGTAACTAAGAGAACTACACTAAAACGGTCAACACTGTGCTGCTGTCCACTAATGAGGCTCACTGCTGGTCCACTGTCTTCTGTACAGCCGCAGCTGGTGGTGGACCACAGGAAGAGACGGAGAGAAGTGGAATCTACTGGACCTCCTCTTTGGACAGAAAGATCCAAAACCTACCGGAAGATGGGAAGGAGAGAACCTCCCTGAAGAGACTGAAGCATCTGCATAAGGAAAAGGTACTCGCATAGTCACAACTCGCAGCGCCTACTCTGCGACACTGTCTCTGTCAACCAGTAAAAGTACTACCATGTACACGCTCTGTCCTTAACTGGTAACGTCGCCTGTGTTGAGTGACAGCTAGACGGCTCAACGCATCTTCAATTGATTTAGGTGAACCGCATTCGTGCACAGCACCGTATCAATGTGCACGGCTGCGAGGTGCCGGACCCTGTGTGCACATTCGAGGAGCTGCGGTCTGAGTATCGTCTGAACCCGCGGGTCCTCCAGAACCTCAAAGACGCAGGCCTGAACTCCCCAACACCTATACAGATGCAGGCAATACCACTGATGATGCATGTGAGTACACACGCACACACACACACACACACATTATACCAGTAGCTATCTAAACTGTGTGGTTTCGTAAAGGTTTGGCTCTGATTTGATAGGGTTCCTCTGCGTTTACTTTCTGTGTCAGGGTCGGGAGCTCCTGGCCTGCGCTCCCACAGGATCAGGGAAGACTTTGGCCTTCTGTCTCCCGCTGCTGGCCCATCTGCAGCGGCCAGCCAACCTGGGCATCAGAGCTGTAATCATCTCCCCAACTAGAGAACTGGCCAGCCAGGTGCAGAACAAACACTCACACGCTGGTCTATTTCACATCAGAAGACCAAGGGGTTTCGGGCCTCTTGATTGGGCGCAGGCCTGTTTGTGATGGGGACCACGGCGTAGACAAATAAGCTATTGGACTATTTGTTGCATGCCAAAATTGACAAAGGTTAAAGCAGATTATGAATAAAAAGAGTCATTTGCATCACTTACTGCTCCTTATGGCACTAACCAGTTGCATATATTCAGCAATCATGTTGGCAATGAGGGCCAGCTGAGATTCTCTTGCATAAATGGCGTCATGCTCGTTTGGTCCGTCCGTCTTGCTTGTAGACACAGCTGGATGCTTTTTGAGACGATTCAGCATTGTTGTTGTTGTGGCGCCATCGTGCTCTGTCCCACGTGACTTTTGGTCAATTAAATTGCATTATGTTCAGACTTACAGAGAGCTGCTTCGTCTGTCGGAGGGATTAGGATTCAGAATTCACATCATTGACAAGGCTTCCATGGCAGCTAAGAAATATGGACCTCAGTCAAACAAAAGATACGGTGAGACGGTCAATTAATTCACTCGGAAGAGGCCGGATGTAGATGTCTATTCTCCCCACTCACCCTTCCTCACTCTCCTTCTCTCTCCCACACTTCTCCCTGCAGATATACTCCTCAGTACTCCAAACAGGCTAATCTTCCTCCTCAAGCAGGATCCTCCAGCGCTCGACCTCGGCAGGTATCATTTAATCTGTTGCTCTCTGACCATTTCTTTTCTTCTGCAGGTCAAGTGATCACGTGTTCATCAACTGTCTGTGTTTGTGTTCAGTGTGGAGTGGCTGGTTGTTGACGAGTCTGATAAGCTGTTTGAGGACGGTAGGACCGGCTTCAGAGAGCAGCTAGCCACAGTGTTTCTGGCCTGCTGTGGTCCAAGGGTGCGCAGGGCTTTCTACAGCGCCACTTGTACGCCAGACGTGGAGCAGTGGTGCCGTCTGAACCTCGACAACCTGGTGTCCGTCAACATCGGACACAGGTAGTGCGTTCCTCTGTTTCTGTAGAACTCCATATTTTGTAGGCTTGATCAGTTTTTTCCACACTGAACAACTGCATGAATGATCTTCCCAGGAACACAGCGGTGGAATCGGTGGATCAGAAGCTGCTGTTTGTTGGGACGGAGAGCGGCAAACTCCTGGCCATGAGGGAGATCATCCGAAAAGTACGGGCACACGAGATAAATTACTTTTCAAGCTCTTAAGGAGTCGTTTGGCCTAATATCATGTCAATCAATAATCAATAGTCGTTTTTGTTTCTGAGCTAGACCATCATGACTTTCAGAGCCTCTTTTCTGGACAGGAGGTTGATTGTGACAAAAGATTATTCGCAACCGTCTACTTTTGTTTTTGTTTTTGCATTATCTGAACAACAAGTAAGGTGGTAAGACAAACCTTAAAGCATCATTACAGTTTGGTAGAGTTTTGGGTTGTGTAGTTACGTCGCCATGATGCAACTCCAAATATTGGCGAGATGTCTTCAGTAGTTGCTCCGGAGAGTAGAACATGATAATCTTTTATATTGTTTATTTATCTCCCCATACACACACATTCCAGGGAGATACAGGTTAGCACCCAAACGAGATCAGAGCGGATTCTGCCAATGTATAAAATAACAAAATCAGACTGAGTTTTGTTAGGAAGAAGATCCGGTAGGTAGCTTCTGAGACCGAATCACCATGCTTGTTATTCGTTCAGGAGTGGGTGTGGACATTTGACCAATCAGGTCGTTTCGTACACACACAATTTCAAACACGGTGATTCGTTCTAGGATCTTCTTCCTAATTCAAATGGTAAAATCAGCACAAAGTTGACATTTTTATTTCCAAAAAACACTGCACCGGGTTTTGTTATTTTATATATTGGCAGAATCTGCTTTGTTCGCGTTCGTTTGTGAGCTAAAAGTGACTTTGAGACCTGTTTCTCCGTGTCATGTATGTCTATAGGGAGAGAAATGAATCCTATCTTGGATTATCACGTTTTTAATCAACGGAACAACTATTAAAGACATCGTGCCAATATTTGGAGTTACATCATGACACAACCCAAACCTCTACCAAACTTTAATGATGCTTTTAGCCGTAAAACATTAAATCATGTGCAGGTTAGGAAAACTCCAAACTGGGCTTATAAGTAACATCTCCACGTTAATTGGATGCAGTCATAATATAGACGGTTGGAAATATAAGAGAGAGGGGGGAAAATCAGTGACTGAATACAAGATGAAATAAAATAATTCATAAGCATTTCTGTTTTGTTTTGGTCCATCCTGCTCCATTTGCTGCGGTGTCTCAGGGTTTCCTGCCCCCCATGCTGGTGTTTGTACAGTCTATAGAGCGAGCACGGGAGCTTTTCCACGAGTTGGTGTATGAGGGCATCAATGTAGACGTCATCCATGCAGACCGCACACAGCAGCAGGTACACACGCACTGTACGCCACGAGTCCGTACACCGTCAGTAACATGCCACATGGTAGTTACCAATCCTCTTCCTCTGCTCTTTTGGTCCTCTCCCAGAGGGACAACGTAGTGAACAGTTTTCGCTCTGGTAAGATTTGGGTATTGATCTGCACGGCTCTGCTTGCCAGAGGAATGGACTTCAAAGGAGTCAACCTCGTGCTGAACTATGACTTCCCTACCAGCGCTGTGGAATACATCCACCGGATTGGTCAGTTCTCTGATATAATCAATACAATATTTAATGATGAAATCACCCTGTGTTGCCCTCTTTCACATATTCCCCCTTCACTTCCCACTATCTGCTGCTCAGTTTCCTCATATCATTCTCTCGCCTGTTTCTCAGGGCGAACTGGCAGAGCTGGACATCAGGGGAAGGCGGTGACCTTCTTCACAGAGGATGACAAGCCACTGCTGCGCAGGTACATGGATATAAGAGCACATAATCACTATACAAACTGGGAATGACTTTCCTTTGCACGTGGAATATGTAGTTATAACAGTTTTTGTGTCTTTGCATCTCTCTACAGCATTGCTAATGTAATAAAGCAAGCTGGCTGCCCTGTACCTGACTACATGGTGGGCTTCAAGAAGATACACAGGTAGGGCTCTTATAAGGAGATTGACAGTCATAATAAAGTTCCATAATAACCTAGAGATGCCAAAGTGATGTGTTTTTTACTCTTTTTGTGTGTGTGTCTACTCATTTTTACTTTTACACCCCTCTCTGTAGTAACCAGTCATGCTTTGGTGTTAAGTTTTCAATTATGTTAACGCAGTTGTAACAATCAAGCTGTATTTGTGTCTAGCAAAGTGAAGCAGATGCTCCAGAAGAAACCTCCCAGGAGAAGCACCATTTGCACAACTCCTCGCTTCTTAATGAAGAAAAAAGGCAAAGAACTCAAGAAAGGACGGGAAGAAGCACGGGCGGGAGTGCAGAAGAGAGAGAATGGACCTGAAAGAGCGGTAGGGAAGAAGAAAGGTGAAAAGGAGAAGACAAAAGGACAGGGAGTGACGAAAAGAAGGAAAAGGCAGAAAGAAGGGGGAACAGAAAAAGACAAGAAGGTATCACAGAAGATGAGATCAAGTCCTTCTGGAGCCAAATTGAAGAAGTAAGGGGCGGTGCATTGGCACTCGTTTTGTAATCAAGAGCTGGAGGCTTTTCATATGCAACCCACAATAAATGTGTGATTATATAACCAGCCATATGAGATGAAAACTCCATAAACTCAACTTAAAAACATTGGCTGATTTTCCCATTGGCATCCATGTCAATAGAAATGTTCTGGTTTAGCTTGGTTCTATGGTTTTCACAAGTAGGATACAAAGCTTTCAGTGATGGGCATGTTTCAGCAATGCACACATGCATAGAGAACATGAAGCCCTCTTGAAAACAGGGTTTTGTGGCCCCCACCACCATGAAAAGGGAGCCGTCCATGTTATAAGTGAATAAAGGTGTCCCCTTCCCCAACTACAAAGGAATAATTTATTTCCAAAATGTGGTATCCACCATTTGAAAAAAAAGTTATGCCACCCTAAGTGCCTTGCCTTGGCTTACAATATACTTTTGAGGTTGAAATTATCATTATGGAATACTGATAATTGAACTTCAATACTCTTCTACATGTATCTATACTGTATATTTTTGAATTAAACCAGTCAAATAAACAAGACGGCTGTCTGGATTGAGCCCCATTTGGGTTAATAGGACGTGGGATAAATGGGGATCATCAAGCAGCCAGAACTCATTTGGATTTCCCTTTTTTGTTTCAGCTTCCCCAAGAAAAAAGTGAAGAAAAATAAGCTGCAGGACAAATAGAGGAGAGCGGACAAGCTGATGGTATCGGCAGACTGATGAGATGGACATGCAGACGTTTCTAACATCTTTCTAATATGTTACGCTGCCAGTTTCCACATTTGTGCGATGTATTCTGTCAGAGTACAAATAAACTGTTTTATAGTTACATTATGGCATTTTGCCTCCGTTTTTATCACATTTGTTCACCTGTAATGGTTTGGCATCGAAATAACATATTGTTAAAGACAAAGGCTTCATGAAAGATGTTGAAGGCTGTAATGAATGGTTGTGGTTATGTTGAACAGACAACCAGTCCCTTGTTAAAGTACATTAATAAAGATAAGAGCATACAATAATTTCAAATGTTTATTAATTGTATGTTTTACATGTTTAATATAAATAAAACATTACTACAAACGGTTGTGAGAGATGAGAAAGCAAATAAATTAAATTACCTTCTGTATCGTTTGACATTTTTGGTATCAATTTGCTCTTAGAATGTGGGTTTGTTAATATAAGTTTTTCTTCATCAGTTTTAATATGAATAGAAAGTCAAATACAAACACGACTCACACTACATCTATTTAGGATAATCATTACATTCTGTTGAAAGGAAAATGTATGTTTCATGGGCTTGATACAGTTATCTATAAAGTTGTCTGATTTTGGTTACCCTTAAGCAATATTCTATTTTTATTAAATCGTCTCCTTTGGAAGTGATATTTAGCGAAGAGTCTGTAATTATGCACAAAGTATCAATCAATGTGTAACATGTTTACAACATTTTAAGATCAGCTGTCAAAATTGGGTAGATCTTTCAGCCATGATGATCAGGGGACAAGTTCTGTTCCATATCCCATTTAACAGTTAGAGTTTAGTTCTTGAACACTCCTTTGTAAATACATATTATATAGTTATGGTATTTTCACTTGAATTGGTTGTGTTGGGGTTTCCCTGTTGATTAAAAGTTTTGGAAAGACAAGGCCTACTATAAAATTACTTTTTTTTGAATTTGTTGAATAGATCTAACAAATCGTAATTTTACATTTCCCTAAAATGTCTGACTCCCGAAACCACTGCAAGAAAATTCCTTAATCTATCACAGATTACAGAGAGGGAGTTTCTTACTTAAGAACGAGAACAACTGCCAGAGCACGAAATTATTATTTCGAGAAGACCCATAATGCATTGTGTGACAATGTTGTTACCATAGACATATATTGTACATATATTGTATATTTATACGGTTGTTACGGTCAATGGTCGCTGATCTGAACTCTTTCCTTTTTGGGTCTTTGGAAGAAGCCGACATTTCTTAACTATCGCGATACAGCTGTGTTGAAATCTCGCCCATGCATTATACTGCTGGAAACCCTGCCTAGTCTTCCTTTCTCAACATGGCACCGAAGGTGAAAAAGGAAGGTTCGTCAACGTTTTAATTTTATATGTATAAATCGTGTAAATAACACAACTAGCTACTGGTAGTTTCTATATACTTTTTTCAAGGTGAGATAGTAAAGTGGTTTGGCTTCGAAACACCATAGGCCATTGCTCTCGTGTGTTTAAATAGGTATAGATAAGACAGACCGCGTTACGCTAATGTTAGCATGCTATCATTGATGTTGCTGACCAAAACAATGTATCACTCACTGTCTTGAACCAGTATTGTGTCTTTATACGCCCCGCGTGGTCTAGTTTTACGGACGAAATTTCCGAAATACTAAGTTACCGTTATCCGGTTAAAATTGCGTTTTGGTGGCAATTTCCGTGACAACACGATGAACCGGCATTGGCCAGTCGTGTTTCTACACGTGAAAGTTGGGAAGGCAAGTGACGAATTATATAGGAAGTGACTTGCTGTGTATAACTAAAGCGACATTTGCTTTGGGAAAGTTAAAGTAACGGAGGCAACAATGGTTTAATGAACCCTGTCTTTCTGGCACTACGCGGTGGACCCATGTATCTCAATGGGTGGACGTCGCACTAATTTCAGTGGTAGGATCGAGATTTCCACTAAAAGCACCAGGATGTATTTTACCGTCCTAACGAATTCTTGCGTTTTTACAAATGCTGAAGTTGGGTCGAAACGGCTCTGTCCATATATCGCAGTTCGTATTGTATATGTTAATGTATAGTCAGTCACACATCCGTCTGAAGCCGTTCACCATACTTTTACAATATCTTGTATTCATTAATGCTGTAAAAAAAAAAAAAGGCTAGTTGTACCATTTCCCCCATTAAGTCCTTTTGAGGCAGACAGTACTGCGTGGTGGATCAGGACGCTGTTTTAATCTGTTAACATTATCAAAGTCAAAGCAATATTTACCAAATGCGTCCCTGAGGGTTATTAAGTCATGCATGTAAAAGCCTGAATTAACCTTTAAAAAATCTGACCAGCTCATGTCTTATTTCTACCAAATGGCTTTTTTCTCTTTCGCAGCTGTCCCTGCCAAGACTGAGGCCAAGTCAAAGGCACTAAAGGCCAAAAAGGCTGTGCTTAAAGGAGTACACAGCCAGAGGAAGAAGAAGATGAGGACTTCTCCCACCTTCCGTCGCCCCAAAACCCTCCGTCTCCGCAGGCAACCCAAGTATCCTCGCAAGAGTGCCCCTCGTAGGAACAAGTAAGTACAATGGCTGCACGCTGCTGAAATGTTGACAGGGCTTAGACCTGGTGCAAATGATGGTAACAGCGATCAAAGTATGAAAAAAATGATTCTAGCTTCATAAACTTCTGATGCACCCAAACTATTGATACACCCAAATGTGAATTTTACTTGGTGTTGTGGATAATGTGCTTACAACAAAAGTAGAAGATGTTAGGAAGCGTGAGCTGAGTGGTAGGACCGTTATGGACAACGGACAGTCTGTCCGTCATGAGATCATCTGTATTCAGAGAACAGCGGTTGATTTTGTAAGACGTAGTGCGATCGTGTGTGCGGACGTTTGGGACATTAGCCTAATGAGGTGCTCTGCCCTAGGTTGGATCACTATGCCATCATCAAGTTCCCCCTGACAACAGAGTCTGCCATGAAGAAGATCGAGGACAATAACACATTGGTGTTCATTGTGGACGTCAAGGCAAACAAGCACCAGATCAAACACGCTGTCAAAAAGCTGTATGACATCGATGTCGCCAAAGTCAACACACTAATCAGGTAGAAATCTTAATCCAGGCGGAGTTGAATGCTGGTATCATGTCGACTTATATTGGAAGCAGTTGCAGAAATGATCAAAGTATTTGAGATTCTTTAAAACAGGAATTATGCAAAATACTAAATTGGTTAAGTGTAACGTTTGCAGTTAAATGTGTTTTATTGGAAATGGCAGTCTTAGCTGTTGACGGCAGAACATTGAATACTTTACTTGGGTAGCTGTTTGCTAATTATTATTTGTGATTAGTGTTTTGTTCAAAATGTATGCATGACCCAGGTGGCTTCTCATACAGCACTTTGCAGTTTCCTACTGTAAATGTAAATATGGTAACTTGATACATTTCTGACCTGCTTCCCTCTCATCGCCTATTTCATAATTAATCCGCTCCATCCTGACTCCTGTCTTCAGGCCTGACGGTGAGAAGAAGGCATACGTCCGTCTCGCACCAGATTACGATGCGTTGGATGTTGCAAACAAGGTGAGTCCTCCAGCCACCACACGGTGCAGCAATCCATGATGTAGTTCAACAGTCTAGAAGGGCTGCTTTCTTCTTAAAGCATCATTAAAGTTTGGTAGATGTTTGGGTAGTTACTTTGCCATGATGTAACTGCAAGTATTGGCTTGATATCTTCAATAGTTGTGCCGTAGATTAAAACATTGTAATCCAAAGTAATGTTTATTTCTCTCCATAGAATTTCATTGCACAGAGAAAAGGGTCTCAAAGTCACACTTTTATTACACAAACGAATGAGAACAAAGCGGATTCTGCCAATGTGTAAAATAACAGTCAAGTGTTTTGTGGAAATAAAAATTTAAACTGTTTTTACTATTAGAATTAGGAAGATGATCCTAGACAGAATTACTTGTGCTTGTGAGGAACGACCCGATTGGTCCAAATGTCCACACCCACTCCTGAACCAAAAAGTGATTTGGTCTCAGAAGCTACCTACCGGATCTTCTTCCTAATTCAAGTAGTAAAATCAACACGAAGTTGACATTTTTATGAATCGCTGAATCGGGTTTTGTATTTTATACATTAACAGAATCCTTTGTTTGTGTGCTAGAAGTGTGACTTTGAGGCCTGTTTCACCATGCCGTGTAAGTCTACGAGGAGACAAATAAACCCTATCTTGTATTTAAGTTTTAATATACAGCAACCTTAAATTATATTTGGAGTTATGTCATTACAAGGTAACCACACAACCCAAACTTTAATGATGCTTTAAAGCAAATTCAGTGCAGCATGGTGGCTGTTGTTGCTTTCAGAGTTGGTCAATTCTGTGCAAGTGATGTAAATTTTATTTTGTCTGAATGTCTATGATGCATTCAAAGGAACCACTGATGCCAGAACATGCATGTTAATGTGTATTCATGCTGTGCATGAACATCTCTTAATTTATCCCTTTCTTTCCTTTCAGATTGGCATCATCTAAACTGACTGGAGGCTTGTGGAAGAATAAATATTTGTAAAAACTTAAATTGAATATGCGTCGTTTTTAGGTGCATCTTAAACTTGTCACATACTTGGTTACATTAAGTAAATGGAAGGTTTTACTGGCTTTTACCACCACTGAGTTCTTATAATAAATTGTTCTATAACCTTTATACTCCATTGACCCCTTGTGTGAATTAAATGTTTTGCAGTAGTGTAGGTTATCCAGGGCTCCATCTAGCAAATAAAATGCATGCCAGGGTCTCTTATAGAACCATGTCATTGGAAAAGTAGTTATAGCTCTTAAGACAAACATTTTGTTGTTTTTAGCATGGAGGGCTCCGGTGGGATTCAAACATGCAACTCTGGCCCACCTCAGTGCCATGCTCTACCCATTTAGCTATACAGGGCCACTAATTTTGGTCAGTTTTGCCGGGCGGCACGGTGACTCAGTGGTTAGCACTGTCGCCTCACAGCAAGAAGGTCGTGGGTTCAAATCTCAACTGGCCCTTTCTGTGTGGAGTTCGCATGGGTTTCCTCCCACAGTCGGACATGCAAATAGAATAGTGTCATGTCAACTTTTATTTATATAGCACATTTAAAACCAACCGAAGTGCTTTACAGTACAAAGCAGACGGATACAATATAAAATGCACACATAAAATCAATACAATAAATAAACTAAATAGTCACAACAGGACCAGGGATGTATGGCTTTATGAGCCTCAAAAGGCCAGTGAAAACAAGTGTCTTCAGCTTTGACTTAAACATCTCTAGGGTCTGGGCAGACAGAATTTGTAGTGACTATTCCGCAACTTCGGTGCAGCCACCGCAAAAGCTTGGTCGCCTTTAGTCTTTAGCCTAGACCAGGGGTCTCAAACTAAACTTACATGGGGGCCGCTGGAGGTAGTCTGGGTGAGGCTGGGCCGCATCAAGAATTCCACAAAAAAAAGGGTTTAAAGTATTCCCCCAAAAATACAACTGATCCAATCTTCTCAATCTTTACTAATAACAAGTCAGAACATGCAGAACATGAACGGTTCTTCAGAACATAGGCTTCTCTTACTTCCTCCTACTCCTTGCTGCCAGAGACTTGGCAGCGCTTCCTCTCACACAGCTGAGACACATTTGGCTTGAGGGAGGAAGCAGCTGAGACCCTCAGTATGGCTTTAAGATGCTCATCTTTAACTTTGGACCTGAACTTTGACTTAAAGTTCATTGTGGAG
>OMOT01039846.1:0-18769 GCA_900312575.1 Acanthochaenus luetkenii | reverse complement strand
AGGAGGAGGAGGAGAGGAGAGTGGAGAGGAGATGAAGCAGGAGGAGGAGAGGAGAGTGGAGAGGAGATGAAGCAACGGAGGAGGAGGGGTGAGGAGAGTGGAGAGGAGATGAAGCACCGGAGGAGGAGGAGGAGGGGAGAGTGGAGAGGAGATGAAGCACCGGAGGAGGGGAGAGGAGAGAATTAGTCAGAAGAAAGGAAAGGGCAGGACAGATGATGATTTTTTTTAATTTTTACAAAATGCCATTCTGCACTCTGGGCTCTGACCTAAAAGCTGCACTCACTTTTGCACCACATCTGTTTTTATTTTCAATGGCAAAAGAGAACAATAAAAACAGAGCAGCTTGATACTGTTAGCCTGCCATCTCAGTGTCACATCAGTGAGCGTGGGTGGGATATTTTGGTGTTCTGTGCTGCAGGGAGAGCTTTGGCTGGCGGGACGTAACACAGCCATGACCTCTGTGCCGTGAGTTAAAACAACAATAAATCCCCTCCAACCAAACCTCCCACTTTCTCTGCTATATCAAGTAATATCAATCAGCCCACGATTGCGTGATGAGAATCCCTCTGCCATTTAAAGATGTGGGGGATTTTGGGAGACAAAACTGCAGGACTTCAGATCTGGTTTGGAGAAGTTGCCCTCAAAATTCAAGTTGAGTTTTTAACTGATATTCCAGTTTTATTCAATCAGGATGCTGTTTATTACAGAACAGCATCACGCAAACTGAGCTGAAACCTGCAGGTCCAGCCCTGAACCCAACCTAACACAAAATGGCCCAGATGAGCCCATTTCATGCCAGTCCAGCCAATTCCAGCATTCGTCTAGCATTGCCTAACCACGCGCCCCACTCAAAGCACATTCCACACACACACACACACACACACACACCACTGTGTGCTAGCGTGTGATGCATATGGGGTGCGTGTGGACTTGGTCTGCAATAACAGCCCCACTGGATCAAAAATGTTGCATAAAACGGAGACACACTTCATCATACCTTGTAAAAATGAAAAGAACAACAAAATCACAAAATGGTCTCGTCACGCATCTTGCACAGGTTGAGGAGTGAGAGCAGCTACGATGGCCGAAGGGCGAGGTGTACAAGGTTAGCGATTGTGTTTGATCAAGCAGATGTGTAGGCTTCAGTAGGGTGTATGTATGCACTATATTAACGTCTGTGTGTGCATGCATTTGTGTGCATGTATATGTAACGATCTACTGGGGAGCTGGCACCAGAACAGGGAGAGTTAGCGCCCTTCTGTGAGCACTAGTGATGAGGGCCATTTAGGGAGAGTATAAAAGCAGGCAGCCTGCAGGAAGAGGTACACAGTCTTTTGCTGCCAGATGCCATGCTGGAGATATATTAAAGACTGGGCTCATGTTTAATGAACTGTCAGAAATGAGATTACATTTACTCTATTATGATTATTAGGTTCTGCGTAAACAGTTTTTGGCAACCAAAAATGAAACGGCTGATGAATCCCAGTGTATACATTGACGCCAAGGGAATAATATCAATGTACTGGTTTTATCAAATCAATCATCAAAGATTATTTGAGTGGAGAGAGGCTGCTTTGAGGTGTTTATAAGGCCCAATACCACACTTTTGGATCTCTAAATATGGTTAGTAGGGTTACATGACGAGGTTGAACATGGTGAAATGGCTGTGTTTATCAGACCATCTCCATGAGTCAGTTTGATAAATAAAAGAGTGTTTGGCCCTGAGTCAGTGCCTGAGGTAGAGATATATTAGGGTTGAGCTGGGAGGTTCCTCCCTGGCCCTTGAAGTCCTTCAGCATTTTCCCGCGACAGCTGCCTAATAGAAGAAATGCCCTCTTTTGAGTTTCTGAATATGTGTTGACGGTGGATCAGTCAGTCTGTGGCGATAACAATGTATCTCAGGTATGTGGAGGAGCCTAATGCCGTATAATTTTCAGGAGGTTGTGTGTGCGGGCGTGGTGATGACATATCAGGGGTCTATTAGCAGCCCTGTGTCCTTTGTCCCAGAGCCACAGCCTCTCCGGTGTGGTTGCTTCCAGCGGGAAAGAGTCTCTCATTCGTAAGTGTTTCTGTTGATACGAACCCAATACAATTACTGAAATGCTGACAGACACAACACATGCACAAGAGCTGCTGGAATGATGCATCTCACGCATGCACAAACGGGCGCATACGTATGTGCATGCACGCTCGCACGCACGCACACACACACACACACACACACACACACACACACACACATCCACAGGCCACCAGCCTAGTGTTGAAGCATAGCGATTTCAATATTTTAGTTTCTGTGTGAAACCAGTAGACAGCCACTGCAGGGTTTCATGTAAGGTAACCGTCTCAGTGAGTATACACATGAAAGATGATATGGTTAATGAAAGTGCATTGCCTGTCACACAGTCATATACACACACACTCACACAAGTAATATTACTAAAGAAATGTTTTATGCTTTTAAAGTTATAAATCAATCAGTGACTACATTCTTCCCTCTACTTTTAGTGATGGATTCACTTCTGGATATTGTAAATATTATGGTCAAACTGACCACGTAGGATGGTTCAGGGTTTTAATCCCCCCCCCACGCTCAATCTGTTTTTCGCAGTAAACTTATGACACATAACTTGATGACACATAAACTGATTGCGTAAATTTCGGAGCAGAAACGTAATCTCTTCGGTAATCAAATCTTTCACAGGGTCTGATGTGGAATGACCCCCTGAGTGAGGGAGAGAGGCTAGAGAGGGGTGTGATGCTGCCAATGGCCTATTTGTCTGTGTGGCAGCCAAGGCTGTTAAAAGAGCAGTCACGAAACGCATTTGACATGAACCTGATCCACAGAACTGACTCAAATCTGAAATGCACGACTGGAGCAATCACACAATATTTGTAATTAATTAGCTTTATACTTACTGCAGTTGCTGAGAAATAATTGACCTGTCAGACTTTTTCTTCTTCTTCTATTGTGGTCCTGAAGCCAATTGACTGTTGACAGTCCTTTAAATGAACGATTCAACAATAAAATGTTTAAACACCTCTGATGGTTCAGATGCATTTATAGATTGTGTGTTTGTGTGTGAGTGTGTGTGTGTGTGCGTGTTGTGGGTGCTCTGTTTACATTTGGTTACTTTCTACTTCCAGTTTTTATGCAAATCAAGATGGATAATAAACTGCCCTAAGAAACTAGAGGCAGGGTAGACAGGGTAGTCAAATATTTTACTCAGAGGTATTAAATCATAATTTTGACTCCGAATGGGATTTCTTGTCTTAAAAAAATAAAGAATAAATAAAAACAAGAGTAATGTACTGGAGAGTGGAATTATAGTGTGCGTCTACATTATTTTAAATGTCATTACAGCCGCGTCATGCTACAGTTACAGGACTGCAGCTGTGATACAGCCAACACATGATGCGCCTGTCTGAGGCGAACCAATAGCGCCATCTACGGTCAGAAATACAGCCGTTGACATTTGCCACCCTGACACCACTTCACTATCACAGCAAAACACAACACAGGCCCGGCCAGTGAGCGTCTTGGAGAAGGACACGGAAGACCATCAAGATGTCTGATATGGAAGATGATTTCATGTGCGATGATGAAGAGGATTACGATCTGGTAAATGCACGTTCAGTTCAAATTGCTTCGCCTGCTTTTGGGTTTTTATCCCGCTGTGGAAAACGAGGGCTAGCAGTAAACTAGCAAGGCTATTAAGCTAGCTAGCGCGCTGGCTAGTATGAAGGCAGAGAGGGAGCTAAACTGACAGGGGGGACGATTAGCTTGTTAGCTAGCTAACGATGGATCGTTTTAGCTACCTAGCCAGCTAGTTCACAGTTCCAGGACTGAAACTTTGAGCATGCTAACGTTTGTTGACTAACTTGTGTTCACCAAGCCCTGGCTGTTTATTTCCAGCCACGAACAGCAAACCCGACAGTTTGTTAGCCGTTGGCTAGCTGAGTCCGGTATGTGCAGGTTGATATTGAGGGGCAACCTGATATCGTTCGCGTTAGCTAGCTAGGAGTTTCGGCTATGTTCTGCGAGTTTAAGCCCATCAGCTACCACTGGATTGTGTGATTTTAACGTTAAAATGCCTATGTATAAACGTAGGAATACTCAGAAGACAGCAATTCAGAGCCCAATGTGGACCTGGAGAACCAGTACTATAACTCCAAAGCCCTGAAGGAGGATGACCCCAAAGCAGCGCTCTGCAGTTTCCAAAAGGTGGAGTGGTACCCCGTAATACGATCACTATCTCTGCAGCACGTTTTACTCCACTCACATTTTGAAATTCTACTGTTACAATCCACTATGTATTGACAACTGATGATCATATTGTGTGTTCAGGTATTGGACTTAGAGGGAGAGAAGGGAGAATGGGGATTCAAAGCACTGAAACAGATGATCAAAATCAACTTCAAAGTGGTAAGCGATGTAAGACGCACCAAAGTCTGCTGTTCACTGGTGATATTCTAAGAGCTATGAAATGTTTCTTTGAAATGCGGTGTGTCTCAAACCCTGCAGACCAACTTTCCAGAGATGATGAACAGATACAAACAGCTGCTAACATACATCAGGAGTGCTGTCACCAGGAACTACTCAGAAAAGTCCATCAACTCCATTCTGGACTACATCTCCACCTCTAAACAGGCACGGATGAACCATATGAGACAGATCTAGCTGTCTGTTACATATATCCTTCTACTAGTGGGTGTTTTGACTCTGTGCCTTTCTGAACGTTTCCTGTGTTATTAGATGGACTTACTACAGGAGTTCTATGAAACCACACTGGATGCTTTGAAAGATGCAAAAAATGACAGATTATGGTTCAAAACTAACACAAAGGTAAGCAGGGCTTCTTCACTATTTCCAGATGCAGTCTGACTGCCATTTCTGAGATATGCTCAGATAAGCTCTTGTTGTCCAATCATTGTTTCTGCGGCTTCCCTGTAGCTGGGGAAGTTGTATCTAGAGAGAGAAGAGTATGGAAAACTGCAGAAGATCCTTAGGCAACTGCACCAGTCATGTCAGGTAAGTAGATTACATATTTTCTCTTTTCTGTTTCTAAGATGGCTTCCTAAGCAAGGCATTATTTTGCTGTACATAATCACTAGCCTGCACAAATCAAAATTTCATATTGAAAACAATATTTCATTTTTATTTAAATGGAGCAAATATTTAAGCGATGAAAATTAGTTTTTAAGTATAAAAAGCTGTGGCCATATGTATCGCAATTCATATTGCAGTATTCAGCAAAACATAGCTATTTTGTCAGTATTGCATTGTCCAAATCCAATCTGCAGTGTAAGTTGAGAGGGATGAATAAATGAAGCTCCTCTGTGAAAAGCCAGTCACTCAAGTTGTCATTCAAAATCTGTTGTCTTGGTTGGACACTAAAATGTTGCAGCTTGTAGCTGGCAGATCTTGCATAAAAGGTATTGTGGTTGCACAACTTGTTGATAGCTTGGTCATTCAACCCTAAGATAAGCAGTGAATTGCTGGCAAAAGCATCTCAGAAAAAACAATTCTTCACCAGATGCGGCACTTTCCTAAAAACATCTTCAATGGAAAATAAAATCTGCTCTTTTATGTAGGCATGTAGATAGATATGATGGAAATAATGATTTGATCAGTTGTGTTTGAATTATGAATAAACTACAGACAGATGATGGAGAGGATGACCTGAAGAAAGGCACACAGCTGTTGGAGATCTACGCTCTGGAGATCCAGATGTACACAGCACAAAAAAACAACAAGAAATTGAAGGCCCTGTATGAGCAGTCGCTTCATATTAAATCTGCCATCCCTCACCCGCTTATCATGGGAGTCATCAGAGGTATGAGGGTGGCTAGAGGGCCTCCTACAAAGTACACATCTCCCTCATTTACATACCTTTGTGTCAAATGTGATTGTCCAGCTATGTACTGTCACAGCTGTTTGTTCAGTGACCTGTGATTGTTTGGTCCTGACCAGAGTGTGGTGGGAAGATGCATCTGAGGGAGGGTGAGTTTGAGAAGGCTCACACAGACTTCTTTGAGGCCTTCAAAAACTACGATGAGTCTGGAAGCCCAAGGAGGACCACATGCCTGAAGTACTTGGTCTTAGCCAACATGCTGATGAAGTCAGGAATCAACCCTTTTGACTCTCAGGAGGTGTGTAAAGCCAATTGCTACTGTCTGAAAAGTTTACTTTTAAGTAGTGTGCATATACTATATGTATGTACTGTATAAAACAGGAGAGGGCAGGACACCAACTAGCTCCCTGGTTGCCACGTGAGTGTGCAGTAACCAATTCCATTTTTGATAAAGTACAGTTAGAATGCATATTGGACTAACCAAATTGCTTGGCTGAAACTATTTTTATGCGTTGTTGTATTGTATTAATGAAAATGTATCTAAGCTGTATTAGTGAGCATAACTTTCCCCTTTTTTTTCCCAAAGGCTAAACCATACAAAAATGACCCAGAGATCCTAGCAATGACAAACTTAGTAAGGTAAGCATATTCACATTACAATTTATACTTTTATAATTATCACTTGGACCCAATTGCCTTACTGTATGACCTTTTGTTAGTATTTCAGCTTTGCTTCTCATTGTCTGTCCCAGGCCTCTGTCTTCTGCTTCCTCATTTGCTCTCTCTAGTCCTCATGTTTAAGTAAATAGCAGGCGTTGTCTCTAATTGCTCAGTTTCCTTACATACATTTTACGTTTCTATTACATAAACAAGAAACTGAGAACACACACCCAAAACTGTAGGAAGAATGGAGTGTTTACATTGAAGGCTAATATTTGGGAATGTGTTGGAAACCATCAGGATGAGAGTTTTTGTTGTGGGTCATGAAGACACAATGTATAGAGTGTAAGTCCATGACTGTTTCCCCTTCCAGCTCCTACCAGAATAATGACATCACTGAATTTGAGAAAATCTTGAAAACAAATCACAGTAACATAATGGACGACCCCTTCATCAGAGAGCACATAGAGGGTGAGTGGTGACCGTGACTTCAGTCCACATTCAAACTGAACGTGTTGGAAAAACATTGTGTAGTCTATATCGTACCTGATGTGTGGCTCTTGGGTTGCAGAGCTTCTACGCAACATCAGAACTCAAGTACTTATCAAACTCATCAAACCATACACAAGAATACACATCCCCTTCATTTCTAAGGTAAGTCCACATGATACAAATGTCCTGTAATGTGGATTTAGCTGTTGATATCTTTCCTCTCTAATCATATTCACAAGTAATATCAATGGTCAACCATTTTTTACTTTGTGATGACTGTTTTAAGTTATTAATATTGGTCTCTACGGAGGACCAAGTCTGCTGTACCAATAAATAAATAAATCTACTTGTAAAAGCACGTAAAGTGTAAAGGGGAAATACATTAATACACATATCAATCAGTACATAAAAGCACAGAGGAAAAAGGGAAATACATGAATGAATATTATCGATAGAAACATTTGAAATCAATAAAATAAACCAATAAATTAATGAATTCATTAATTAATATTTGTTTTTTCTTTCATATATCTAGGCATTTATTGTCACATTTCAATTAATTGTTTCTTCTCGTGCTGTCAGGTGAAAACCTTGAATCTCCAAAATATCAACTTTTCACTAACAAAATAGCCTTGTTTTCAGCTTGACCACAATGCATTTTAGAGTTTGTCCGATTGGTTCTGAATGGATTTCATCAGCTCGAATTGTCTCATCCCATAGAGGACCATGTGATCCTTCAATTAAAGTTAAAACTTGAAAATCAACAAAACTGGAGTTACAAGGTTTTCGCCTCACAGCAGCAGTATGCTAATAAGGGGAGTTAGTGGGCGTGGTATTGTAAGATTCAATAGTAGTAATCAAACTGGCACTGTCGTTGAAGATTTTGCCGCTTTTGGAAGCTTGTGTCCTGCAGCCAGCTGACTCGACCAAGTTCTCAGCCAGTAACTACATGAAACAGCATATAATCAGGCGAGGCATTAATTTCAGCTTCGTTTGCCAGACATGACAACTATCTAGCTAACAAGGGTTTGATTGACACACCCTCATAAGTACATGTTTTAGGTAAATTAAGTTGAGCTGTAGCAATAAAGTAAATAAATCACAAATGAAATCCACATATGGAAAACAAAACATAAAAAAACAAATAGTGACGTGTTGTTTATTTATTCCTCAATTTCTTTATGCATTTATTAATGTAATAATTTTCCCCCCAATTTATTTGTACTTCAATTATTTATTATTTATTTCCCCTTTTCTCTGTGCTAATTTATTTATTTACTTATTGATATTGCAGACTTAGTCCTCCATAGAGCTCTTGCAATACACACAATATTTACAATATGATGTACAGTGGGTTGAATTCTGTGCATTCTTGTGTTAAATCAGACCAATTGTTGACATAACTACTGACAGACATGAGGACGAGTGATATCTCCCCCTCTGTTTCAGGAGCTGAACATTGATGTGTGTGACGTCGAGAGTTTGCTGGTGCAGTGCATCTTGGATAAGTAGGTTTCCCCACTCGCATGCCTGCTTGGAAATCGATTCCAACGAAAAACTATACAAAATAGTTCTAGTTCCTCATAGTTTGTACCACTTGGCCTTCAGGTGGTATGAATTGACAGTTTCAGTTAGATCTTACTCTTAAATGACTGCTCATACTGTAAAAGTAACTCATCTACAGTATAGGCTTTAGTCACACCCCAGATGTAATGGTTCACTGATGTAAATGGATTTGTAGGAAGGGAAGACATGAGTTGACTCCATTCTTTAACTTTGCTTTAAAAGTAGCCCTCATAGAATCAGAATTGTCTACGAGAGTGACACATTGGAATTTCAAACTCATAACTTGCTGATTCTTTTAATGGAAATTCCATTTTTTTTGGTGTTTTTTTAACCTGGGCCCTATTTTTGTCGTTTTTGCCGTCATGATGATTGATTTTGATCAAAATGTATTAAATTACCTAACTGTAGAGCTGCTTACGTACCTCTCCAGGGGACAGGGGAACCTCAGTCAAACCCTGCCTACGTTACAAGGTTTTTGTCCTTTACACCCACAACAGACTTGGCAGCCAGATCAGATATACAACTACAGGAATTATCAGGACATTTGATTGAAATAGCATATACAAGCTTTACTATAAGAGCTTGGCTGAATTGTGTGGAGTAATTGGGGAAGGAATCATTTACATCTGACTTGTGACTTGTGATGTGTTAGACTTATGATCGATTTTGTAATGCAAGCTCTATTCTGATCACTGTGTCTGGCCTGCTATTTCTTTTCAGCACAATCCATGGCCGCATTGACCAAGTCAACCAGCTTCTAGAACTGGACTACCAGAAGAGAGGAGGGGCTCGCTACACAGCTTTAGACAAATGGACAAATCAGCTGAACTCACTTAACCAAGCTATTGTTAGCAAACTCACATGATGGCATGTAAAATCAAGAGACAAGGAAAATGGCATGTTTGACTGCATCCATACAATATGCTACTGTGCTTCTTCAAGTATACCTTATGAGGTGAGATACACAGCACAGGTTTTGAGTTTTCCACCAATGTCAAGAGGAAACCATTTTCTCCGAGACCCCCAAGAATGTGTTGAGAGTGTGTTGTTTTGATGAGAGAACGCACCGACACTGATTTCTGTTTTTGAAGAAGCTGATTGGTCAAACCCTTTTGTATGCAGCACACAAATTGTTTTAAAGTAAATGGCCAAATGTGTATGACTAACTGTACACAGTATTTAATGTATACTTTTGCTTGGTGGTAATAAAGACGAAGTCCTCTCAGCACTAAAAGGATTCAGCTGCCTTTGACTAGCTACAACGTTTGACCTGTGTGATGGGCTCAACATGTCGCATTAATTGTGTAAACATTTAATAAAAACCTTTTTAGATGTAATCGATGGAAGCATATCAGACTCTTTCTTTACTTGGAAGTGAATCGCTCTTGAAGTGTTATATGTGCAGTTATGACGTCTTTTTATTTTATTTGCTAGCAAAAGCTTTCTGAGCTTCTAGGGCTTCCGTTCCAGGTGACTCCCCCTTTTTCTTTTCTTTTTTTACAGTGACAGTAGTCGTTATAGCGGACACCGCTCCACTGGAAGCTAGTCCGAGAAAGCGGCTAGCGCAGCGACGACGAGCAACAGTTAGCGGTGGGGTTTAGGGGGACTAGGGTGTGAATCACACTTAAGGGTTCAGTGAAATGTTTTTACTATGAAGAGAATAAAAGCTCTCGCGTCCTGACGTCCACTTTGTGGTCAATGAGTGTCTCACGCGGGATCAGTGACTGACATGGATGCGAGTGACAGTAAGGTAAACACATTCTTCCTCTGTTATTTAAATGTTTGTAGGGGATAGTTTGTGCAGCCTAGGCCCCAAGTCGGAGTAACGTCAGTGCTGTTCAAAAAAGCTGCCGTTTTTTAATTTTCAGACCAGTATTTTGTGGAGACGAATTAGGGTAACTGTTTTGTGTGGTCAGACACTGACGTTAGTTAGGTGTTGGTGTTTGTCAGGGGCTACAGCAAGTGAATCAGTTGGCTAGCTAGCTAACTTTAATTTGCCAACTTGGCTAGCGCGCTAACGCAGCTAATCGTAACCATAGATCAGTAGACGGGATCAATTGTGCAATTGTTTTTATTGTCTTCTTCTGCGATGTACGCGTGTATCAGTCTTCCGAGGTGGCATGCCATGATACTCTATATCTTCTTTCCAGCAGGTCAGTCTAGGTTTAGCTAACGTTAAGCGAGCTAACGTTAGCTAAGGATAAACATCTCAGCTGTCATTTGACGCTATCGTCGGCGTGACAGTCGAGTAAGGAGAGATATCTGTGTTTCGGTTAGATTAACGTTGTATTACGGCGTTGACTGGCAAACCTCACAAACAACTTTAACGCCTGTAGAAACATCACGTATGAAAAGGCTGAAGGGTTGTCAGGAGCGGCAGGGTAGTTTCCTGTAGCGTCTGGTTCTTCTGCATTTATGGAATTCCACTGACTACTTTCGGTTATGTTGGGTTGTTTGTATGGTTTAGGACTAATGCCATGAAGTAGCCAACTAACGCTGTCGTTTGCTGGCTGATAACACGGGGCACTTCAGGTCACGCTTGGTGCCCCAGGTAGTATTCGGTATTATTGTGTCTGAGAATGACGTTGTTTGCAGTGTTGTGTTATTGTTAATATCAGTTCTGACTTCATCTATGTGCAAACTTGCTTCCATGCTTATGCGCTGCCTTCTCTGTAGCTCACCCTCATTCTACAGTGAAAGAACAGAACAGTACGTCTCAAAGCAGTGTGGGAGTGAACGACAAAGGCTTGCAAAAACAAAGACATGTGAGATTAGTGGCCCCCAGTGAACTTGTTCCTAGTTCTGTCATGCCTGACGGATGCACATCTGGGTCTGACCTCATTGCCTTTTCCACAATCTGAGCTATTCTCACTCACTCACTCACTCACTCACTTACACACACACACACCTGTGTCTGTTTGCAGGCTGTACAACCTGAACAGTTGACCGAATTGTGCATAAAGCTTGAATGAAGAGATGGTTCCTCTGACCGACACTATATCTTCCTACACACATTTTTAGGAATAGTTCCCTTGCCAGTGCAAACAGGGCCTGAGCACAATACTATGGCTTGCTGTCTAATTAGCTTATCCTGTTGTACTGGCCCTACTTGATCCTCCCAGACTTAATCTTGTAACATCTCCATATCCATATCGGTTAAGCTGTACCAACATGCAGGCATGAGCCAACTAGTCCTAAACCCTCGCAATCATATAGATCTGAGCATGGAGGTTGCTTTCACCCCCTGGGGTTCTTGTTTTTCAATATCTTTCTTTATGACTGGTGTTTTTGTCTGTTTATTGAACTGGCTGAATAGGCTCCGTCCGCCACAGCTCTGTGTAGATGGGTCAGGACCTATAGGTTAGCCAAGGAAAAGTGAGAGAACCACCCACAGACGGTAGCAGTAGGAAACAATGGCTGTCTGTATGACAACCGCTGGCTGCACTGATACTCGATTCATGCATCCCAACCTCTGTTTCAGAGAATGGAAGGAGCGTCTTTGTGCTCTGAACCCGGTCAACTCTCCCCATCCTCCTCACGAAACAGCAGATGAATTTGATGTGGCCTCTTGGCCAGAGCTGCCACTCCGGTTAGGCCTGAATACGAGCTAGTCCAGTATCACCATGATGTCAAATGTGCAGCAGTCAGAGGTGTGAAAGATTGACACAGTCATAAATGTTAAAGACAGTGTAAAGACAACACAAGAATCGCAGTAATGTTATTTAGCTAGTTTGGGAAAAATTTTGGCCACAAATACGTCTATGCCTGGTGAATGTGCACAGTATGTAAACAAATTTATTCCAGTTATCTTTCCACTATTTAATACTTTGGGGTCTGGGAACAGTGTCTCAATTGGACATTTTTGGGAGTGGTCTTGGCTGTATCAACCAAGGTTTATAGTGTTTATAGTAAGATCACAGTAAGCTGAAAACAAGGCAAGGATAATGGGGATGGGTCACTTTCAAGAACCCCTCTTTGTTTACTTCTTCTGATGAGTATGTACGGAGGCTCAAATTAAAGATGAGAAGTTTATACTGATACTAACAGACCTTATTGTATTGATTTTAGGACTTCAAAATTGGAAGATGGAATTGGGATTTTTACATTCATCCTCAGCCCACTCCTTTGGTAGTTGGGGTAATACTATTATGTTGCAACCCTTGCTCTGTTGGTAGGTCACATTTGGTGTGATATCCATCAAACAATGGCATCGATTTAGCCACTTGCTTTATTCAGGAGATAGGTCTGGCTGTTAATTGGTGTCATTCCCAACCATATCCTCCCCATATGAGGCTGTGTTCCTAGATTTTTACAGGACACATTCTCTTGTCTGAATCTAAGCCAGTGAGACATAAGATGTGCCTGGGTTTGTTAACTTTCTTTTCAGTGTTTGAAATAATTTTGTGTTTCAGACCCAAGCCTGCCTTGACTTCAAGTTACAATGAATCACAAATTAAATTTGTATTTGTCCTTGCCTGATTTTAATATATCATAGTTCTGACTGCATAGCAGTTTTGATTGAGTTGGATAGCCTTTGGAGGTGTTCATGTCCTGTAGTAGGTTATGTAGGGGAAACAGTCTTTTGCCTCAGAGCCCATCTTGGCTCTCTGTCCTCTGCAATTTTATGTAGCTGTAGTGCTTGGGTGTAATTTTAGTTTTTGTTCAACATCCATCCCTGTTTTGATCCAAGTAATGGTGCTAAGGCAGTGTTTTTGTGCTAAAATCAGTGTTGCTTGGATTCCAAACACAAACACGTATTTCTACAGTGGTACAGTTGTATGTAACATAATTTCTTCCTTTTTTAAATTTGTCTTCTCTTTTTAAGAAAAGCCTAACTAGGGACAGGAGTTGGAAACTAGCAATAGCTGTAATCTCTATGCAGAACATACATTGCATCAACTTGTTTAAAACCAGTTGAAGTGGTAATATGTGGATTTGCATTGTCCCTATCAAATAAGCTAATAAAACCATAAATAAATAAAATGAAGGCCATGTAGCACATATGATTGCTTTCCATCATAGCCCAGTTTCCCTGCTGAGCCCCACTCCCTTAGTGAGAGTTGAGTTGTTAGACACTAATTGTCACAAACCTGACTGCAATATTTAGGTTCCATTAAGTTTCATTCCATTAAGTCCTTATGTGTCTCATAACAAGCCTGAGTCTGGTGTTTTTTCTCACGGAGCCCTCAAAGGCCATTGTGTGTCAAGGGTTTTCCAATGACTAAGGGGTTTGTAGAACATGGCACTTTGAGCCTCAAATCCAAGCCTTGATGTGTATCCACTTTTAGCTTGCACACAATCAATTTTATTTTATTTTATTTATTCTAGCCATAACTGAGCAGATGATTGTCATTACTAAATTCCACCCATCTCTTAAAACATACACCCCAAACCTCCTTTAGTTTGAAAAAGGCCAGGTACAAAGGAGGTCTAAACCCCACTCAAGACAAGGCTTGTGCATAGACAAAACGATAAACACTGGCTCGCTTCATTATGGACCCCATGGACAAGAGGCTGGTGGCCCCAGCTGCAGTTGTCTTGGTTACATACAAATTTGACTATAGAAAATGGCTTCGGCCCTTCTTTGACATATTTTGCACCTTGCCTAAATCCCTTGGCAGTTGTGTCATGTCATCTTTGAACTCATCTGTTTCATATCCTTGATTTGAGGCCTGATACCATTTTATTGCTGGCTGTAGGCATTGAAGACTGATAGCCATTTGACACAGCATGAATAAATGCAATGTTCAGCTTTGATTGCTCTTAAACAAATGAGGAGGCGTGAACGCAGGAGGTTGGTTAGCCTGTTGGTAGCACCCAATCTTTCTCTTTTAGAAACTCACATTTCTCTGTAACAAGCACGCAGTACTTGAGTTAAAATGTTAAGAAAGGTCTGGGGTTAGATCATCCCACACTGTTGTAGTTTTTACAATGTACTGAGAGAACCACTTTTTTACTTGACTGATGCTGGCAGATGGTGTCATAAGTCATGCAAATTGTAAGGCCTGGTGAACTAGCTTAACTAGCTAGACTAACCTACCCACACTGCTAAATGTCATGGAAGTACTTTGATGTTTTTTTATTACTATGTTATTATGTATTGTTGTCTCCACCTTACCATGTAGGCCTTGGCATAGCCTAAATCATTTTGGAGAGGGTGAAATGTTAGCTTGATAAAGGAAGCGCAGATTAAGTTGTGAGTGTGCATAGGGTTTCACTGACTTGGGCGACTGTTGCATTTGTTGATCCTAAATAAATGTTCTTAGGCATATACTTGTTTCTCACTCAAATGCATCACCTAACCATTAAGTGGTCGCTGTTGTTCACCATGTGACAGTAATGTGTGTTTGTGCAGGATGTGAAGCTGTCAGCTGAAGTGGAACCATTCATCCCACAGAAAAAAGGTCTAGAAGGATCCCTAGTCAGCATGAGTCTTTCTGCAGAGGCGGGTGGTGGAGCAGGAGTGGGCGGAGGTGTAGGAGGAGGTGGTGGAGGGGTGGAGACCACTCCCATACCCAGCTACCTCATCACCTGTTACCCCTTCGTCCAGGAGAACCAACCTAACAGGTACTGTTACTCTTGTCACAACAGGGGAGAGAAAAGGAATTGAGGTACAAAGTTGGGAGGCAGTCGCTTAGCCCCATTTAACAGAGCCAATGATACCAATGGCTCTGGATCATGATGGTCATGGATATTGCCATTGTGCTGACATTGCCAGAAATATTGCCTGTACCCATGCCAGTGGGGTTTTGGAAAACGCGGTGTCCCCATTCTGAACTGCTTGAGTAAAATTCACTCTTCTGGGCCATAGTTATACACTCCCCCAAGTTGTAATGTCTCTTACATGCATAAAAGCCTATTCTGGTTAATGGTAGAACAGAGATTGAAGGAAGTCTGTTGTTATTTTTCAGGAGTATACAGTATGTGTGGCAAAGAAACCCTAAATACTTATACAGAATGATACATTACACTAGTAACAGACATAACTATACTATCAGACATGTACAGATGGGCCTTTTCACAGTGTCAAATTTAACGAGAAAGACAGTTGTGTTTAGAGCCATGTTGATATGGAACTCCTTGCCTTCACAGGTTACAGAGATTAAAAGCAAAAGACAATAAAAAAAAGAGAAGAAGTTACAAACGTATTTTATTGACGTGTTTGAATGTCACGGTATTAATGTGTCTTGATGACTAATGTTTTTCTAGCATTGTGTTACTGCTAGCTTCCCTTTTGATTAACTAGACTTTCGGTGGTTATTGACCTTGCAACCTCTGTCTTTGTGATTTGTTCATTGTTGTTTTTCTTTGTTGTCATTGCTTGTATTTTGTCTTTTATAGACTGTTTATAGTTTTTGTTGTTATTATTCTACTTTGTTAATCTTTATATATGTGTATGTATTTTATTCAATGTGGACCCCAGGAAGAGTAGCTGTTGCGATGGTAACGGCTAATGGGGATCCTAATAATACTAAATATTCTGTTTTCAGATTAACTCATTCACTGCACTGTCTACTATAATGAGAAAAAGAGTGCACACCCTGTCTCTGATGTTATTCTTCACAATAGAGATCATGATCAGATCCTTTAAACAGTGTATTTAGTTAGAGCCATTAGATTGCTCTGTAGTTCAAGATTGCTTAATTCTAAATGGTCACATCCCCTTTCGCAATTCACATGGAACCACAATTTGTGTTTCCAGTGGCTCTTTCTTTGTCTGGAGTGATCTGCTGTATCCTGCACACATCCGTTCCTTTGTTTCCTTCCTCTCCATTTTGAATACCAGGAAATGCCCACTATAGAGCGCTGGTTGTGAAAATGTCGTCTGGATCCTTATCAACTAGGAGCTGTTCCATCTCTGCATACCGTGTACCCCCCCTTTAGGCTTGGCATCACCTTTCTCCATCTTGTTTTGAGGAGCTAACTCACGGGCTGTCTCAGCCTCCCCTGCATGAATGTCCCCAGCATGGTTTTTTGCATAAATCTAAACTGATCCCAATGCTATGTTGGTGCAATTCTGGTGATTAGTATATTATAGGACTAGTGTCATTTCTCAAGAAAGATTTACCTCATCAAGGTTAGTTAAGAACAGTAATCTCAGTGTTATATCTTTTTTTTTCCTTCACAGGCAGCAGCACCCTATGTATAATGGAGGGGAACTGCGTTGGCAGCAGCCCAACCCCAGCCCTGGTGGTCCATACCTGGCCTACCCCATCTTGTCTTCCCCCCAGCCTCCAGTCTCCAGTGACTATGCTTACTACCAGATCATGCCTGCCTCATGCCCGCCTGTGATGGGCTTCTACCAGCCCTTCCCTGGCGCCTATGGCGGGCCTGTGCAGGCTGGGATGGTCAACCCTGTCTCAGCGGATGTCAGTGAAAGGCCTCCCCCTCTGGGACAAGCGTTTGGGCTGGCCAATCAGAGGGGGAGGGGTATGGTCCGACCAAATCTTCTGCCAAAGGTACAGAAGGTCAACAGCCTTACTTTGATGTTCTCACACTGACGTCACGGGCTGTTTGTCTTACTAAATGCTGTCACTCCACTTCCTCGGTCTAGTTTCTATGAGCATGTCTCTTTCTTTCTCCTACAGCAGCATCTGGGTGTATGCCAGCCCCAGAGGGGTCGCCGGCCCCCTACCAGGAGTGTAGCAGTGCAGAAGGAGGTGTGTGCCTTGGGGCCCGATGGTAGAACCAAGACAGTCATGCTGGTTGACGCAGCACAGCAGACTGGTATGAATGTTGCACCAGTAACTAAACTTGCATGACAATTCTACCTTACTGAGTGTACACAAAGGTTATCTAACTTTGTAAATAAAATGTATAAGTTGCTGCAAGTACACAAGTGTCAACATGTGTGCTGTTATTAGCTCTGGGACTGAAAAATGTTAGAGTAGAGAAAGCTTCAGTATTGGAATGAAATCTTAATGTACAAAGGTGGTGTTCTCAGTAGTGGTAATGGAGAAAATCTCCAACTAAGTTCTAAGTGACAGTCAAAGTTATGTTCCTTCTTTGTTCCTGTGATTGAAAGGAAGCTAACGCTTAAGACATTACAGACCTAGTTAAAGTGATGTCGGCTGGTTTGCCTGATGACAAGAATCTTTCCTGTCAGTGAGGAAGTGGGACACAATGCCAGTAAGAATAGTCTCTGGTCTTACAGGTTGAGGTTGATGAGACTTGCACCTGACTTCTGAAAGAACAGGAATGCAGAGTTTCCAGTTGGGGAGGCCCATGTGTGCGGTGCATGATGTCAACAATGAGACCTCTGTTCTTGATTAATATAATGAGCTTGTATTAATAGTTTGGTATTCCCCACTTGATTATGATTTCTCTGTCACATGGAAAAAGGCATACTGTTATTCAAAATAAAGTACCGTAGGTACTACCATGCACTAAATTAGTATCCACTGAATCATCTACATTATTCACACTTAAATACTTATTTTATAATGATAATGGCAACCCCATTCCCCTTGAGAATACTGTATAACCAGCTTGCGGTCTTCATTCCAGGTCTGAGTTAAAGTCTTTAGTTTCTCCTGCCTTGTCCCCAGATTTCCCTGGTGAGGCGTCAGGGTGGTGTGTTACCGAGCAGGCTAGCCCCCTGCTGTGGAAGAACCGAACTAAGAGAAGACGATCCCATCCCGCAGAAAGCTACAGCGAGCAGGGCGCCAGTGAGGCAGATATAGACAGTGACAGCGGCTACTGTAGCCCCAAACACAACCAGGCGACTGGGGTTACACAACGTACAGCAGAGATCATGGCAGTACCGGTGGTAACTTAGCCATTTAACGTCAGCACCAGACTTAAACTGTAACATTTACTTTAGCTCTGGACTGGGCAACTTGATGGACCATATGCGTACATCTAGTACTGAAAGAGTCCCACGACCTCAAGGTTTTGTATTTTTACAGTATGATTGTCACATAGGTTACCATTCAGCACTGGTTATATTTACCACTTGCCTATTATAGCCTGTTCTTTTTAGAAAATGTAATGTTTAGGATACTTGTACTTGAGCCTTTATGGAACTTATGGAAATATTCATAAAAGTATGCATTAATTCTTAAAAAGAGCTTAAAGTGGTTGGATACTTAGGTAATATGTACAATATGAGACAGTTTAATCTTGAAAACAACCTATAAACATACAAGACTGTGTGTGTGTGTGTGTGTGTGTGTGTGTGTGTGTGCTCACCATGA
>OMOT01039842.1:0-10111 GCA_900312575.1 Acanthochaenus luetkenii | reverse complement strand
ACCGAAAGTACCGTGTTTTCTATTTAATTTGCCACGGCACCAAAGGTACCGTGTTTCTTATTTTCAGCATTAAAAACAAAATCCTTCCGCACATGACCTGGCTACGATTTGTATTCGTCCGCCTGCTCCGTTGTTGCGAGGGGTAAACAAATACACGTGGAGAGCTGACGAAGAGAAGATAAGCATGGCCACTGAGAGTACACCAGGAGCGGCTGCTCCAACTCAACCACTGTTAGCTAGCTGGCTACCTAACGTTATATGCAATGTTAGCAATCGGAGACGGCAGTGGGCTGGTAGAACGTTAGCTAGCTAGCTAGCATTGTACCAGCCAGGTAATAGCCGTGTCCGATGTGATTCCATAGCAGTGTCACATTAGCAGTTGTGTTGTTGGCTCATTAGCTACATTCTCAATGTCTTGAGAGGTGCAGTGTTAGACTTCTATTGTAGCACGGTAAGAGCCTGCAGGAATACTGTAGAAAGCTAAATACTGAACCGATCAGTGAAACAATGGTCTTTATGTGTTAGTTGCATGATAAAAAGTCTGTAAATAGGGTCTAAGGTCAGAGAGAGAGAGAGAGAGAGAGAGAGAGAGAGAGAGAGAGAGAGAGAATGTTTATGATCAGGGCAACATCAAGGGCCTCATTTATAAAAAATGTCTTACATTTATACTTGAACTTAGTCTTAAAAAAGATCATTTCTGACGGTGCGTTCGATTCATTTTTTTCTGATTTGACACACTATTTATAGTAATATAACATTGCATCCTGAAAAGTTGAAAAACTGTGGTTTGATATCAACAAGTTGTCATTAAACTTAAGTAAAACAAAATGTATAATATTTGATAATTGGCAAGTCAATAATCAACCAAAAAATGTATGATCAATGATATTGAAATAGAGAGAGTATACGAAAGCAAATTTCTGGGCGTGATAATTGACCATAAATTATGTTGGAAATCACCCATGAATGTAAAATCGAAAATACCTAAAATCATTGCAATACTCAATAAAATCTGAACCAGAACTCACTATATACACTGTATTGTTTGCTCATAATTCCATACATTACTTACTGTGTGGAGGTATGGGGAAACACATATAAAGGAAACACCAATCCCATTTTCATGCTACAGAAAAGAACCATACGAATTGTAAACTGAACAGATTATTATACTTTTTATTAAACTATACGCTTTAAAATTCTATCTAGTAAATTTCAAAATCATACAAATAATTTACAAAGCATATAATAAATTGCTTCCACATTGTGTTCAGAGGCTGTTCCAAGCTTGAGAGAGCCACTATTAATTTCCTTGTTCTGTTTTCCGTTACACTGACACTTTATTGCTTATTATTTATTTATATGTACTGTATACATTCTGGAAAACTGTCAAAGAGAACTGAAATAAAATCAATACTACTACTTTTGAATAATTAGTTTTTAATTCAAAATGCCTTGCATCTGGCAATTAATTCCTCACACCTTTAATTGATCATTCTTATCAAATTGTTCATAAACCTAATGCAACGTTCACCACAGACTTAAATATATATATGCATCCCAAACTGCAATACCCCTACATAACCAGCAGTAAAATCACTTACGTCAAGTCTAGACTTTTCTTAGAGATAAGATCATTTCCACGTCAAAGTAAGGTTTTATAAATACCTTTATAGTCATACTTAAGATCAAAATTTATCGTAAGTCAGTTTTATAAATGAGGCCTCTGGGCTGCATTTCCCAAAAGCATCGTAAGCCTAAGGTGTTCATTAAGTACATTGTAAGAAGCATTGTAAGGTTACAGTGGGTTAAGGGGTGAACAGCCGTCACCGGATTGCACTACGTGCATTTCGAATGTCAATAAATTACTTTGATATTCATGATTCACTCAAAGAAGACAGTCACTGCAATCTTTCTTCAGTTTAGACTTAAGTTGTCATCAATTTGACAGAACTGTCAAACTACAGAGTTCTTTGCAGCTATGATTACCGACGTATTAATAACTTTGGGTCAAACCAGAATCAATAACGATATGTAAGTGGAATTATGAGGTTAAAATTATAATATGCACTGTAGCATGAATAATATTAAAATGTCGCTATTTAACGTTGGCTAGCTACCTAGCTAGCTGTGACTACATACCTCAAATATTCTGAAATCAGCAAGGCCCAGTTTATCTTCTTCTTTAACAGTAGTAATGTTCTAACATTAACGCTTACTTAATAGATTTTAGGCACTTTATTACTAAGTTACAGCAGTAATACATTCTCTTCTGTGCAATGAAACGGTCAACTGGCAGTATACTAACAAGAACAACTGGTAAAGCAAAGCATTGTGTGAAGGGCTAAAAAGGCCTTTAATCAAACAGTGAGGTCCAAATTGGATATCTTGGACCAAACCTGTGGCCATGGCAGATATGTGACCAATTTAGATCTCGTCATTTGATTATATCAATGCTTGACTATGCTGTCTTGGCTGAGTGGCCTGGATGTACCACCGAACAATCTGAATTTGAGAACTGAAGTTGAAAACTGAATCTGAGAGTTTTCTGCCTGTTGAAACTGAATTGTATGAATGTCAAAATTCAAAATTTTAATTAAATAATTCAGTTCAATCATAGGCATTATATCGGGTTTCTGTAATCAAGTTTGATAGTAGTTATTCTAGCATCCTGGGTAGTCTTGAGTAGTAGTCTTTTTTGCAGGAAATATTACTCAGACGGGGTGGGAAGTCCACAAGGGTTTGTTTATTGAATGAAGGATTGAATTGAATATTGTTTCGTTACTTAATCCATAAGCTCTTACAAGAACTTCTGATCGCATTGCATATCCATGGCTTTTATAATGTTAATTAGCATTCATGCTAATCGCTAGCCAATGCTAGCTAATGCTAATCCTAGTCATTGGGTAACATTTTGATGAATAGGAGCGGACCCAATACTGACCCTTGGGGGACACCCAGTGAAACAGCCTGACTTGTGAGGATCAAGCTGACAGGTGGTGGTTTTGGCTTTACGGATGAGCTCCGAGATGGTGTGTTCTGATGCTGGTTTAAAGTTAGAGAGGGAACTGATGAGTAGTTGGCCAGTGGTAACCATCCAGGGTGGATCACTTGTGGAAGTGCATGACGAGGCCAACTGTAGGTGGATGTTGTTGAATTTGGTGATACAAAAATTGCAGAAAGGCAGTGCACTGATTGGTGGAGATATCTGGAGGGAGAGTTTGAGGAGGCTGAAGTAAGTGACTGACTGTGGATTAGAGGACTCTGTTGTTACTTTTACCAGCACTAATG
Source organism: Acanthochaenus luetkenii (assembly GCA_900312575.1). Taxonomy (NCBI): domain Eukaryota; kingdom Metazoa; phylum Chordata; class Actinopteri; order Beryciformes; family Stephanoberycidae; genus Acanthochaenus; species Acanthochaenus luetkenii. Next base: position 6,820 of record OMOT01039842.1, on the reverse strand, counting down.
AGGCTGGAATAGTAGGAGAATTAGTCAGTGGAGAGCGCGTTCTTGTAGTGATGAAGGTGATCAGAATTAATTTGGGTGTGAACTAAGTCCTTTTGCACAGCCACTCCAGTCAACAGTGTGGTTTTGAGCTGACGGGGGTCAGAGGTGAACCAGGGGGCGGAGTGTGTGAATGAAACTGGGGAGCCAGAGCGGTGAGGGAAGAGGAGAGACAGTTGTTATAGTGATTCACCAGGGCAGCAGGGGAGGAGGATGGGGGAGGACTGGATAGGAATTGATCAGGATGATAAGATCGTTGGGGTTAATGTGTTTAATGTTTCTGAACGAGATGGGCCATTGTTCTTTGGCTTCTTTGGCATGAATATCAAAGAGCACAGCCTTATGGTCAGAAATGGGAAACTCAGTGACAGCAAGGTTAGTGGGAATGATACCAGTGCAGCAAAGTAAGTCCAGTATGTGACCTTTGTTATGTGTTGGGAGGTTGACATGAGTGGTAACAAGGCAGTCCAGGAGTGAGGAGAAATCACTTGCAAAAACATTGGATGGGTCGTTGATGTGGATGTTAAAGTCGCCCAGAAGGATAACTGAGCAGCCTCCTGGACAGAACCAACAGGACTACTAGAATGTTTTTCCCCCTCAGCTGTCACTGTTGCCACAGCACTCCACCTGTCTCATACTGCCTAGTCCATGAAGATATTATATGCCATTATGTCCTTAAATTGGTTGTACATATGCCTATAGTGTATATACCTCTTATATAGTGTATTTTTATGGTATGTCTACCCACTGCACTTACTGTACAGATTCCTGGATCTTAATGTATATACTCTTCTACTGTGTATTATTATTTGTATACTGTATATGCATATAATTGCTGTTTTGCACTCTGGTTAGACACACCTCATTTTGTTGCATTGTGCTTGTACTGTGTAATGACAATAAAGTGAATCTAATCTAATCTAATCTAACAGTAGGGGACATTGCACACACAGATGTTAATAGTGATGAAAATTTACTTTGGTGGTCTGTAAATGGTAACAATAATGATGGTTTTGGGGCCAGTGAGTTTTACAGCTAGACATTCAAAAGAGGAGCGATGGGGGACTGTGACAGTAGTGACTTTAATGTTATCACGGTACAGCACAGAGAGAAGAGTCCAGGGGCCAGACCATTGACTGCTCTGTATGTGATGATTAAAATCTATAGGAAGCCAGTGTAGGAAGGCTATGATAGGGGTGATGTGGTCTCTCCTCTTGGTACCTGTTAAAAGCCTAGCTGCTGCATTCTGAACCAATTGCACACAGGAGATGTGCGTGCAGTACTTCATGAAAAATAAAGTGGTACAATTAACAAATGGGCTTGACAAAGAAAAGGCTAACACAAATTGAGGAATTGAGAATATAACACAGAACACCTCAAAATAAACCCAACAATAATGTATACATTTTAATTAGATGCTTAATTGTCTGTCTGTCTGTGCTTCCTCTTTCTCAGACACTACCATGCAGTGGACGTGGGTGCTGCCCTGGCTCCTATAGTAACCAGCTCCTGCCCTGGTCGTCAATGCTCACATGGGTGTTGCCCTTTCCCCTACGGTCGTAATTGCTGACCATTGTCCCATCCCTGATGCTGTTACGACATGATCGCAGCCCCTGGTTCTGTGGACATCATCACCTGTCTTCCTCTATCACCTTATCTGTTTCCTATGTCACTGCCATTGCCTATGTTATTGTACATTCCACTGTTTGTCCCGGCACCTATTGGGTATTTTGATATTGGGTGAGGAATCCCCCACCAGGACGGCGCCGTCCTGGTGGGGGATTCCTCTTTGACTTGGCCCACCCAAGGTTTCTTCAATTTTTTCACCTAATACGTTTTTCCTTGCATGCCTCGAGGGTCTAAGGCTGGTGGTGCCGGGTAATTTAGGCCATGTAGAATAGGCAGGCTTGCTATGGTTTGCTAAACATTTATACTGTGTGTCTTATACTATTCTGTAATTCCATTGATTGTTGTTCAGGTAGGTCTAGTTTGGCTCATTTTCTGTAAAGTCCTTTGAGACATGCTTGTGATAAAGGGCTGTATAAATAAATTAACTTGAACTTTAATTGAGTACTTTGGCTATTCATGATGTATTTGGCTAACCGTGTCAGGATCAAATACTGTAGTAAGCACAATTAATTTACAGACACAGTACAATTTTCCACACCTGTGGCTCAGGCTCAAAGCAATTAAATATCTTGCTTGTGATTTAATTTGGTCAGATTCTATTTTGTTCTATATTTACCATAACCACGTCAAGGACTGTGTCAGATTTACAGATGTTTTTCTCCTACATTACATATTAATCAATCAATGTTTAGGTTATATATTTACAAAAAAGTGTTCAGACCAAATACAACGTACAACACAGAAAGAGAGTGAGAGAGAGGGAAAGAATGAGACTTTACTTAATTACTTGATTTGTTTTTTAAGAACATCTGATTTTATTAAACATATATTCATAATATACTTGTACAATTATAGCCATACAAAACCGGTCCTTTAAATAACCACAATATCAACATGAGTACAAAAGAAGGTCTCCGAGGTTATTTATAACTTGTCAAGGACACTTTAATAGGAAATAATTACACATTTTGAGACAATACGTTTGTCAAGTTCTACTTTGTTATTGAGTGTTGAGAACAGTTATTTATGAAAAAAATAATGCATATAATAAGATAAGCCTAATCCTTCAACAGACTGTTGGCGTAAAGCTGATTTAGCTATTTCAATATTTTATTTTCATTTATTTTGCTCCCAGTGTTGTCTGTAAACCGTTGGCACCATACTTGTTAAACTGAGTACGGTCAAGTTTTGTTTTAGGTCTTAGAGCTCTCTTACAAGACATAATCCATGTTTTTATGAATAAAATATGTTAAAATTACTACTTTCAATTTGCTTTACTTTCAATTTGCTATTCATTAGAATGAAACTGGACAGTCTTTGATACATGCTTGCTCATCCATAACATGTCTAACTTGCAAATAACATCTCGTCCAACAAGATTAAAGGAAAAATCCCCCATAAAACACAAAAACACTGTTAAAAACAGCTATTGGTGATGTACCTTGCATTTCTGGACCCATTTGGTTGTTTGTTGGTGTATTTTACTTATTCCTATGGACAGTGTTGTAGTGGTAAACAAGATATATAGTATATCAAGTTCCAAGTCTCTGTATTACAATAGAGGTTATACACAGGCTACTACAAATATTGTGTTGCTGTCACATTTGTCACTTAACTGTTTTTTCCTTTCCTGTCTTTACTGTAAATATTGTCTTAATATCGTTCATTAATTATAGATAATTATTAACGTCTTTGTTTAGAGTAGTATAGCTTAGTTCCTTGTATTGAAATAAATCACAATTTATTGTTCAGGTACTGTAGTAATAGTTAATGTCTCTTTAAGTAACTCCCTGATCAATGTTGTATTCCTCGTGTATTTATTTACTTTTAGACTATAATGGTAATGTTGTGTCAAATGGATATATTGGGACCCATACAGTATCTTAACAAGAAGGTTGTGGGTTCGAATCTCCACCCTTTCTGTGTGGAGTTTGCATGGTTTCCTCCCACAGCCAAAGACATGCAGGTCAGGTGAACTGAAGACTCTAAATTGCCCATAGATGTGTTTGTGTGCAGTATTGTATGATGTAGTATGTATATGACATAATACTGTATATGATGTATATGTATTATGTATATGATGTGTATGATGTGGTGTAGTATATGATGTAGTATGTATATTATATAGTATGTATATTTGACACAATGTAAAGCCCTTTGAGACATGCTTGTATAAAAGGGCTATATAAATAAATATGATTAATTGATTGATATCCCTTGCTTTAGCTTTTCAAATTTGTACTCCTGTATTGGATAATAAGTACTGCCTTGTGGAGTACATCGTTTTGTACTTTGTACTTTTTACATTGGAGTGTCTGTGGATGAAAAGCTGTTACTGGACTGTGGATACACTGTAACGTAACGTTAACGAGCCAATAAACTGCTGTTATAAAATCTCACTGCCAGGTTTTTTAAAACTGCCAAAGTAGGTCTAGGTCCTCAGCACTCGTGGCCAAGTCTTAACGTAGGGCTCAGGGCCTTAGCAGAGATCCATGTTGTTTGATAAACATCAGAGCAGATACATGGAGTGGAGTGGAGTTATAATTAAATGTGGCTGAAGCCACGCTCACATTCAGCTGAGCTGCATGGGATGAGCAGAGTATAGTCGATAATGAGGTGGAACTTTTCCCCCCACAGTCAATTAAGTCTAAATCTAAATGTTTAACTAAAAAGTAAGAGCTGCCTATGGATAACTGGCCAAACGTAGACGACGTGACCTCATATCGAGATATTAGCTGTGCAGCTACAATGGCGTTTAACAGAAAAGGTTTCAGCTATCTAAAACATCAACAGTGAATGTCAGGTTTTGGCATCAGTCCCTCAGAATCAAAGAGCAAGGGCTTCTTTCTGACAGCTGCCATTTTGCACCGATGTTCATCAATCATACAGGGAGGAATTCATTGTAGAAGGGGCGAGATAACAATTTTTCCATCACAGTAGCCTCAATAGACCAGAATGCAATGCAGCTACAAGGTTTTCAGTAAGGGGCAAGACTCACTTTTGGGGGTTGTCTAGAGGCATTCTGGGAGATCACTAACTGAAGTAGACAAGGCAGGTTGAGGGAAAGTGGGTACACCAAAAAAGTAAATTCCTGGAATACATTGAACATCACAGATTGATGATGTATAACAGCGTGAGAGTAACCAGGGGTGGATTTTTCCTTTAAATATATATGTTTTCAACTGTGCTGCCCACCGTCAGCTTTCTCATGACAGGCAAAACAAAGTCATAAAGTACCTGTTAAACACTGTCAAATATCCATTTATCTACCACTGGGAGCCTAGAAAAACTTCAAAAACTAAATGCTAAATAAGAATGGAACACAATCACTTTTATCAGAAAGAGAGAAGAATCACAAAATAATAAAAAATAGAGGTAAGTGAGGACAAAATACAGCAAATCTCTTTTTTATTGTAGCTCTTAGAACATGCCTCTGAGCCTTGACCAGGAGTTACTTGAGTAGGATTTCATGAGATTTTTTTTAGTGCAAGGGGACAGACAGCAGATGCTTCTGTGCAGTTCAATGTTATTTTAACACACCCTTGCAAAGGAATAATTCAGCCGACAGTCTAAAAAGCTGGAAGGGCTAACAAAAAGGACACCAAGTCAAACATTACAGGCAAACCTGCTGACTTGACAAGTATCTATTCAAACTTTGACTATGTTCAGAAAGACACCTCTTTATGCTATAATTCTTCTGGTCACCAAACATCTGAGATATGGCCTTAAATGATTTCTACGATAATGGTGAAGAATGGGTACTTATTCAAAAACAGCAGCATATGTGAATTGATATCACTAGCCAATTTAGCATCCATAACTATAATCTGTGAGATTCTGGTCCTACAGTGGCTAGAAAAAGTATTCACCCCCCTTGGACCTTTTCACAATTTAGTGTTACAACAAATGATCAAAATGGATGTAATTTCTTTCATTGATAAACACAAAATAATAAATAATTTTCTAAATTAATTACAAATAAAAACAGAAAATAAGTGATTATATAAGTATTCACCCCCCAGACTTAACACTTGGTAGAAGCACCTTTGGCAGTAATTACAGCTCTGAGTCTGTTAGGCTCAATCAGTTTTGCATACCTGGACACAGCTATTTTCATCCATTCTTCTTTGCAAAATTGCTCAAGCGCCATCAAGTTGGATGGGTGGCGTTAGTGAAAAGCTATTTTTAAGTCTTGCTACAGATTCTCTATTGGATTTAGGTCTGGGCTTTGACTGGGCCATTCTAGGACATTTACTTTTTTGTTTTCAAGCCACAGTGTGGCTTTGGCTGCCTGTTTTGGGTCACTGTCCTGCTGGAAGATGAATCTTCTCCCAAGTCCCAAGTCTCTTGCAGACTGCAGCAGGTTTTCCTCCAGGATTTTTGCTCCATTCATTTTGCTCAAACCATAGAACCATCTTCCATGTGTTTTTTTTTTTTTTTTTTCTTGTTTTTTTGCACTACTTCCTTGTTTTTTGCACTACTTCCTTTTTGAGTTCTTATTACTATTGTTCTTATGTTGTCTGTATGCACCAACAACCACAGCAAATTCCTTGTACGTGAAAACTACTTGGCGATTAAACCAATTCTGATTCTGATTCTGATGTAGTCTCAGAGTCTCCCACATGCTTTTTACACTCTCCCATGAAGCCCAGGGGCCTCACTTATCAAACAGTGCGTAGGATTCTTACTAAAAGTGTACGTACGTACAAAAGGCGAAAATGGCGTACGCCAACCAATTATCAGACCTATCAAACCGTGCGTACGCACACCTGTAGGAAATCATGCCTTGATATGTCGCAGTCCACCTAGAAAAGTGCGCACATGCACGCGCACATATCCCGCCATCTACACGCCCAGATTCAACCATATATGGTCAATGCAAAGCGCCACACGAATATAAATTAGCCATGCTGATCAATGCTATGTGAAGGGTGAATCATGGCGTCAAGTGCAAAGAAAGGCAGGAAGCGAAATTTTTCAGAGTGCGAAATTGAGGTGCTCATAGGCGAGGTGGAGGCGAGAAAGGGGGTATTATTTGGACGCCTCGGCAGCGCAACAACAAATAAAACGAAATGCAGCGAGTGGCAGAAAGTCACTGCTGCAGTGAATGAAGTAAGTTCTACGGCGAGGACTGTAGCAGAAATTACAAAGAAAT
>OMOT01039829.1:20715-32875 GCA_900312575.1 Acanthochaenus luetkenii | reverse complement strand
AGAACGCGCTACGGGGCGGCTACAGCACGCCACAGACCCTGGCGAACAGGGACAGGTGTCGTGTCGCACAGCTGGCCCTGTACGACGGGCCCTTCGCCGACCTGGGGGTAAGTGACTGTGTCCTGTCGCCCCAAGGGTCAAGCACATCTTTGTTTGCTCATGTTCTCTGGCAGGGGAACTAGCTTCGGTCAAAAGAGCCATGCTACTAAAGTATGGCTGTGATTCAGAGTTGAGATAAGTCTACGCAACAGGGATTCTACGTACAAAGGTATGTGTGAGTTCCGTGTCAATGAAATGAAATTCAGAGTTGTAATCCAAGTTATTTTTAATGGGCGATATCTGTTTCTGTGATATGAGATTAGTTTTAAAGGATTAAACCATTGTTTTACTCATATTAATAACATCGACATACATTTATACTCTAATATACAAGTAATTTATAATACATAAATACAGTAATTGATCTTAGTCAATGCTGTAGGCCATCCACAGACTGGCACAAAACAGATGATATAATGTTGTTGGCTAATTAAATATCAATCAAAAACTTCCATCGTGGGCTGTTTGACCTCCTTTAAGACAAGGGATGGATATTACACCTAATTAAAAATGCCTCATATTTATATTTCATATTATATGGTGATATAGAACCGATTCCTCCACAGCACTACAGTTTATACAAAAGCAATAGGCCAGCCTAGCCTACTGCAGACTTATGATTAGGAAATGATCTAAATAATTGTCTAAAAATGGATCTTGGTATTATCTGAAGGACTTGCACATGACTTAGGTCCACCAACTCTGAATCACAGTCTATGGCCCATAAGCACTGAACAATATCAATGTTTGGTTTTGTCACGGAGCTCGGAGGTTCACTTTCACAGCTCTGTGTTGTTGACTTAAAGTCCGAGGTATACACTCTATGCTGCATTACCGTTGCGTGACTGTCTTGCAGGATGGTGGATGTTATGGTGACCTGTTCTGTAAAGCTTTGAAAACGTACAACATGCTGTGCTTCGGCATCTATCGATTACGAGATGCGCATCTGAACATACAAAGCCAATGTACCAAGCGGTGAGTTCCTTCGCATTTAGATGCCCAAAAGCGGGATCCATACCAGAGTCATGTTTTTTCAACTCAATAATATACACCATTCAGCACGTTTCCCCCGTCTTTTCTACCTCTTTCCTCCAGGTATGTCATAACCAATCCGCCATATGCGTTTGAGCTGGTGCCGTCAGACTTAATATTCTGCCTGATGCAGTTTGACCACAACGCTGGCCAGTCTCGCAGCAGCCTCTCCCACTCTTGCCATTCATCCCATTCCTCCAGCAAAAAGAGCTCCTCCGTCCACTCCATCCCAACCACCAACCGCACCAACCGCGCCAAAAGCAGCAAACAAAAGTATGTGCCCCTCTAATGCCTGTCTGGGTGTGGCTGTGTGTGTTTGTTCATCTGAACATGTGTGTGTGTGTGTTACCTCGAGACGTCCTCCAGTTGTAAGGAGTCTCCTCCCTGATAGCTCAGATGTAACATGTCACTACCAGCGAGATGAAGGGATACAACATTTTTTATTTTAAATCTTAAATATCTTTCTGTTTCTCTCAGACAGTTTTCTCTTCTTCTGATGTTTCAAATGTCATCATCATAACCTCGGAATCGCTTTAAGAAGATATGAATTGCGTGAAATTAACCAACACAAAACACAACACAGCCCAATCTATCCCCCCCAGAGTAGAATTGGCAAACATTTGAAGATGTTAATGTTACTTACTGTATGTGCCTGTGTTAACATCTTTCTCTTCTGTTGTAGTTTGTCCCAGAGTCGGACTTTCTAGCTCATAATTTTAGCATTCCAAGTTTTGTTCCGTTGAAACTTGTGTTTGCAGATTGTTTATTTTGTTTATATTAAAGATTAACCATGTTGTACTTGAATTGCAATTAATTTGTAATGTGTGTGTGTATATATATATATATATACACTGTGTATATATATACAGACATACTATATATATTACTTAATCTAGATAAAATGACTTAGTAGTCCATATTATGTCACTGCAAATGAGTAACTGCTATGAAATACTGAACTTTGTGACTTTTTTGATAGTGATTTCCTCTACTGTTCAACCAGTACATTTTGTTTCATTAAACTCTTGTGTTCCGGTATTACTTATCATTTATATCAAAAAATGTGCTGCTAAAAAAGTACAAACTGCAACCATTGGTTAAAGTTCCATCTGCAATTATAAATATATTGTCTTCACATGTCAATGTGACATTTCTATGGGAAGTGTTATAGTTATAAGAGTTAGACGTTTCAGTGCAATAATGACAGATAGACACTACTTGATAACATTTTAGTGGATGATCAGTAAAAACTAAATGATCTAATATTGTTTCTGTGGTGAGTGTAGGTTCAAAAGTCTATGAGAATGTGTTACATTTTAACAGCTGCTGAATGAACACTACACTACAATCTCTCTATGGTTAGTAATCTATGCCCATGTGAAACAAGAATAACTTGTTTTTATCTGCACAATTTCATTTTTCCACATTTTACGGAAATACATTTATGTTCTACATGACATTGCTGAACCTTGTTGTTTTGTGCTGATTTGTAAGCGTATAACACATTTGGTGTGCCGGCTGCATGCTGCTCATTGGGCTCTGAATTACAACTGACACATGGACAACACTGCCTACCAATTGCTTTGGCAACAGGCATGGGTACAAAATGGCTGCTTGACTGTGCCACGTGCAATAATGCTTAGATGCCTACTAATACTACTTAAAGATTGTCTGACATGATCCATGCTTCTTCTTCCTTTGTTTGTTTCTGTTGGTAGCGCACTGCCGTATAACCTACTCTACATCCACATGTAATGAGGACATCTGTTGGTTTTATACTTCTGATCATCATCATGCTGTAGTTTCTGTTGTTGACGGTCATATCAGTATGATCTAAACATTTCCCATTTAGCTTACATTTAGTGTGCCACTTTCTTTTTCCAAAGTGCAACAAGGATGAATAGAGTGGGCCAAGGTATGGACGTGAATGGCTATGCATGGTGTTAAGTAATGCATCAAATGCGGTCGTGTCCTTGTTGGCATTTTGCTCTCTGAATGAAAGCCAAGTACTTTAGCTGTAGTTTGGCATTTCCAAATGACTGCATCAGGGCCGCATGGTTATGACCTACGCAGTACTTCCTAATAGTTCCTCATGGGTATGACTGCAGAATGTGCGATCTGAACTCAATGGTTTGATGCCACTTCAACTTATTCCCAATCAAGTGAGTTTTGCTGTTGTATTAATTAGTTACTGGCATATGTGTTATGTAGCACCACCGCCTTAAGTCATGTCTATGAAAATGCACGTCTATGGATATTTCCAAGTGGATTAATCACCGATGGTTTACTGTGCCAGACTATCGGCGTCCTTCTGGAAGAAAAGACAGTTGCATCAAGCCAAAGCCTGAAGCCCCTGAAAATACAACAAATCTTCTAGAGTATGAATCGTGTTTCAATTCATAGCTCCCTTATTAACTTCTAATTTGATACAGTGAGGTATGAAAACTATATTTTGGATGAGTAACTTAATGGTGAATTGCATGTCTGCTGACCAACAAAACAGCATGTTTCAGTGGCAGTATGGTTACATGTGAAATTAATGTCTTTGGACAGGTGAAAATTGGGACATCAATGTGCAGCTTATCTGCTGTTATATATCTTGTTTGGCGCATATTTTTTTATCATGTCACAATTGTTTTCTACGTGGTCACTTGAAACAATAATTTTCATTTGAAATATACATCGTCTCCCAATGTTCTGTGTGCACTTGAAACAAACCAATGCACAAATCTGATAACAATGAAACTATGATCGACGTCCATGGACCGTTAACTCTGATGTCCCTCCTCTTTGTCTCTTTCTCAGAAAAGACATGGTTCACAGATGAGCCAGAGAATACCCACCCGAGGACCATACAGATCAAGCCTGTGAACGCTCTCGCCGCCAACCACGTCAGTCAGTATAAATCCACAAGCAACTTGATTCCACCCATCAGAGAAGTCGAAGATGAGTGCTGAACTCCAGACCCGTGCTGACACTTTTGATGCTTGGACTCCCAGAAGACTCATACTGTATTGTGTTACAATGGGAATAGGGACATTTTCTCATCTGCAAGCATTGATCAAGGATTAAACGTCAGTGACATGATGAGACAAACACGAAACGCGACATAAACACGTTCCTCATTCACCTGTGACGTTGTTATACTACAGTAAGCTCATGAGCATTTTTAGGATCATAGGTGAAATATACATGGAGACAATCATAGTTATGTGTCGCGACCACGCAACCATTAGTTTGCACAGCTCAGCTTTAGTGGTGACCAGACCCCATGACTCTTTTTTTTTCTTTCATTTTGGGGAATGAGGGTCACTCGGAGGAGAATAGCAATGTAACTATCATTACACACAAGAGGTGATTATTATGATTACTGGATCAAGTTTTGCTATTGTAAGCGTTGCCTTTTTAGCTGTCAATGAACAACTACTGCATATATTTTACCCAGTGTTGCAGAGTTATTCTGTACAGTATGTTAAAATGTGTATTTTACATCCAGCTGCAGTCCCACCACAATGGCATCGTTAGTGACTGACTCTCAGTGATTCCTTTGCCATTTGGAGCTAATTCACAACATTTGTGACAGTTAAGATGGCCAATGTCCATGTCAAAATGGCATTTGGCTCCAGCCTTATCTCTATCCATGTATTTTGTCTTATCTTTGCCTTTCTAAATTGTGTTTGTTTTCAATGTTTTCACATTGTAGTTTGGTCGCAATGTCCAGAACCCCAGAAATCTCACAGTTTGAAAAAGAACATCACTATAAAGCTTTTAAATATCTGCAAAGTTTCTCCATGGGTAAAAACATCAGGAGGAATTTTCAATTGACAGTGTCTTGTCACCAACATGATAGAGCTGTTTTTGATGGCGAAATTATGATGCTATAAAAGAATGTTTGTAACACAGTAATACAGTAGCAGAGCTATTCATTCACCATAGACGGCAATGCCAAATGCTAAGATATAGATAGCATCATGCCATGTGATAACTCTGTTGAGTTGAGACTATGTGAAAGCCACATATTGCATGAGGTGGGCATGTATGAGTCCTCCTTTGGCTGTAAGCACTGACTGATACAGGATACCAATCTTAATGCATAATCAGTGACGTTCATGCTTTTTGTAGATACAAGTGGAAAACTCGCACATCCAAAAAAGTTAGTGCAGGTGCGTCCGAGAAAAGCAGTAGATTCAACAAAGAAAAAACAATGTAGATACTCCAAAAGCAGCTCTATCATAAATAGGGATTTGGGCTATTTAGACGATATGCCAGCCTCTATTTTGTTGACATCGGTTTTAGGTAAACCATCCTGGTGATAAATCACACCTCTCTTTTGAAGCACCGATAATTTAGGGTTAGGTTTTTAAGCAAATGACACCAGAATGCTTAGCCAAGAGCAGTTATTAATCATGTCTTATTAAAATGATAGAGCGTTGCTGTATTGGCACTGTTGTCACTTATCTTCAGGAGTGATGAAGGAGAAGTCAAGGGAAGCAGCACACACAACCTATAAAATCCTTATTTCACAGAAGATGCACAGTATCTAGTCTAAAGGACCCATATTTGATCTAAAAACGGAGAGGGTGTGACATTTTTTACAGGCACACAGAACATCCAAGCCCTCCATCCGTCAGTGGCAGTAATGTGCCAGGCGGTGCCGAAGCTGAAAGAGGACTCCAGGAGACCCACTGCTGCGAAAAGAAGCTTGTGGTGTAGCCGTTTTTACACCAAATGTTACTGTCCTCTTTACTTCCCATCTTGCCAGCTGAGAGTCCATTCTTCAAAAACTAGTCTTTGAATTTCTTGATATTCAGCCGCAAAAATGACTGCAGGTAATGTCATTCCCCCAGAGGTGACCGGTGGTATAAATAATTGGATCAAAAGTCTTAAAAAACTTTCTTTTTTAAAAATGATTAATCAATAATAGGATATCTTAATAGCAATTATAGTTTTATGACATCATTTATGTACTCTTTAAAGAAATCTGTAATGCTTTATGTAAAATATTAATTTCTAGTGTATAGTTGTTTGACGGATAGTATCTGTGGGATGGATGGAGAGGCGTTTGGCATTGCAGTCTAGGTTGTATTATTTTGTGCATTTGTTTTTAGCACATTGACTTGTGGACACAATGACAGTGCTAAGTTAATATTTCTGACTATGTCATAATACCCAATAATAAATACAGTATATTGTCTTGTACAAACAGGTTTGTAAATAACTTGTACATGATTTCATTTTGTATTTTCACAAATTTAAAGCTGATGTATTGTGTTCTACAATGTGATGTGTTGTTTTTTTTCCCCTAGTAGGGTAATAGTTATTGCTATTTCGACAACAGAGGGTGTTACCGTACAGTACACATACAATACCACATCGTAAACACGTGTTTACAGTCTCACATGTGGCTGGACTATATGAAGCCTCCTCTGTGGATGACACAAGGCACTTTTGCGATTGCTAGACAAATCATCCGACACCTCGGTGCACGCTCTGGATAATGGTTGATAAAAACACTCTCCACATTCTCACCTTGGGGATGGAGTGGGCCCATCATGTTGCTTATTAACGATTTTACACACCATGGCTCTGCGGGAGACTGTCAGCATGCCAATAATATTTACAGTCTGACACCTTGCCACTACATAGGCAACTGGAGAGGCCGTTGATTGCACTGATTCTCCTGCCAGTGGCGTTAACACCCCCCACCCACCCACACACACACACACACACACACCCACTAAACAAAAAAACATAAAATATGGTTATCACAAAATACTAAAACATTGCCGGAGCACTGGAATTTTAAAATATTGAATTAAACAATTCAATGGATTTTACATACCGTGCAATGATGTGCTGTACTGTGCATAATTGGAATCAATGTATGATGACAATTATTTAATTAAGAAACCGCAATTAACATCCGTGATCACATAAAATAATAACATAAAACACTGATTTGTTTAAAAAGAAAAGTTGGAAGAGAGGCTGTTGTCAGGAGTCGCCGATTGGAGTTTTAGTATACTAACATTTCTCTGAGGCAGAACTAATCTCATTGGTTGGAGTTAAGTGGGCGGAGCCAAATAGCCACCGTTTTTTCTGACCAAGTAACTGAAGTCCAGTGAAAAAGGCAAAGGGAAAGAGATGAAGATGAAGTGTCATGCTCTTGCTACTAACCGACCAAATGCAATTTAGCTAGTTAGCCTGCTGACCTTCTAACAGCATCATAATGCCATGGTCATGAATGAATGAAAAAAACCAAGTCATTACCATTTATATTTTGAGTTTTGTTCTTTGCCATTCAAGTTTGCCACTTAATGGGGGTTTAACTCAACCTATGAAATGATTTCTACCTGCAAGAAATGTTTGTATAACCAAAACTTCAATCTGCTCAGAGGCTGCTACCGTCGCTGTGGGCTATACATGTCACACACACACACACACACACACACACACAGACACACACAGAGAGAGAGAGAGAGAGAGAGAGAGAGATCCATGGTCCCCCTCTGAAGACAACACTTCTTGAGCTCCACAGGCTTGGATGGTGATAATAGTTTCCATGACAATGTAGCACTCCAAGTGCATCAATGCCAGCCTGAATAAATAGTGATCCTTTACCAAAACAAGGGGGTCATTACGGCAGCTTGTCAAATCAATGTTGAGAGTGTCCTGGCTGATTAAGGCGTCCCCTCTCAGTCCTGACACAGTGTCAATACTGGCTGGCCTGTGGCGGCACACGCCCATGATTGGACTGAAATGCCTATCAGTCAGGCAGCTGAGCTGGACTAATGATTCCCTGTGCTGCCTATTAGAGGGACATGACAATTTAATCCTGTGGGCCAGGCAAGGAAAAAGTGACCTTGGTGCTTTATATTGAAGCAGAGGTAAATTGACAAGAGCAGATAAATCTTTACCTTGGGCTATTAACAGAATTAAAGAACAACAACAAAGGGAGACGGCCCTCTGTTTGGTTGTTTGGTTCAGTTATTCTGTTCAGTCCCGTCTCTCCAAACCCTATTATAAATATTGTTTGAAATCGAGAACAATCAGGCAAAAAAGAACCAGAGGAGAAAATAATTTCTGTATTGTGTGTTTATCACTTCAACATGTACTATGTAGTTGTGTGATCGGGTCAATGTTTCGAACCAAAAAACTGTCAAATTAAAGCCATAGGTTGAATTCTCCTATGCTCTGGTATTGGATGTGGATATTGCTCGAAGCTGTGGGTTTTCAGACGTTCAAAGCCATTCTAACATGGCTCCGGGGCAAGGTATATTGCCCCGGACATCTATCTTAAGGCTATGAGAACATTGTCTACATGGTTGGAAAAAGGCCATGTGTTTACACAGATGTTTCAAGCTTTTAGTACACCGATCTTCTGTGCCAAGCTGTACCGCCATCTTTTGTGCCAAGGGCTATATACATTTTGCATTAGTTTACCCTTTAATACAGAAAGGAGTGAGGGCAGCAGAACCCATGGACTTGCACGCAGGGTTTGTAACAAAGCAAGGATTTGCCATTTCAACATTTCTGTGAATCCAACCTTAACTTGAGGCTTCATTTGTTCCTCTTTTTTATAGTGGCTGAGGTGACCCTTATATTGAGAAGAATATTGTGCCTGTGAAAGTGTCCATTCTGCCTTTCCATATTTCTACTGGTGAAATAGCAAACAAATGGCAAAAGATAAGCATTTCATCCCAGTTGTAAGGATAGATGCTCGGCACTGGGAGGCAATTTGCCTGTAAGGCACAGTTACTGCACTGACCCCTTATGTTCCTTGTAAAGGTCGACATTTTCTCTTCTTTTGTTTCACTCCATGCATGCATAAATCAAACCTCCAGGCTATTTCCATATTTGAAGTGGGAAATACCATGCATCAAATACAAATTATGAACTGTATAATCATAGAATATTGCCTCCTTCACACTGCAAATTGCCATCTGTAGATAAGTGCAAATGTTTTAATAAACTACAAGCTGTTCATTTTTGTGGGTGGGGTAATGAAATAAACATTTTAGGTGAATGTGAGAAACAGCGATTGCATATTTCTTACTGTTGTTGTCCTGTATCATAATAGTGTCCCTTTAAAGTGCATTGTGTTTTGCTTCTGTGCTAAGAAATTAACCATAACCGCAAACAGATGGCAGTATCCAACAACATTACTTCTCAGCCTGAGTTGTAAACATGATTTATAATTTGCAAGATATTATTTACCGTGATTCATGTTTCTGTCAGTCGCACATTGGAGGTTAATAGAAATGCCAGCATGCTTGCTGATTTACTTAGTAAAATTTTGATCCCAAGGTTCAGGTTCAGAAGATTGGAGTCAGAAAGAGTTACAGGATTCATGCATTATGTAGAAGAAGCTGACTCGACCTTCAGCCATCACAGTCTTCTCTATATATTACACTGGGCTTGACCCTCCCAAGGCCAGAAGGAACATTTGGTATATTTAACCACTATTGCCATTAAATTACTCACGTTCTTTATGAGCTGGAGCCATTCTATAGAGCTAGCAACATGAAAGCAATATAATTTTGATTAAAAGTGGTTTTACACTGTGTTTTCCTTTTACTGTGGGTGATGCTTTAACAAAAAAGGAAGACATTCATAAGTCAAAAAGCAAACTAAATAAACAAATAAATGTACCGCATGGGCCTTCTGATTTGTATGCCTCATATTATGACTTAGCCATATGTAGAAATAAATAATACAATCTGTTCCTGCTGTTTGATACAGAACATATCATAAAATGATAGGAAATAAAGTGCTGTTTTAGAGTGCAAAGTCAATTTTAATACAATTGGCTTCAGAATTATTTATGACATTAATTGCCACATTATCGACTGGCTGTCGGCTCCTTGGGCACGCAGCCCATTCTTCTTCACAAAGAGCGCTAGCTCAGCCTAAAGTAGACTGACAAAGCAATTATACCATCTTCCCTCTCAATGATAAATGTTGCTAATCTGAAGCTAGCCCTGAAATAAGACTCCTTAGTCTCCTCAACTGCAAACGTCTCCCTCTCCAGCCAATGTCTTCAGACAGGGATGCTTCGCTCTCCCTCGTTTCCTCCTGAGTGAAGTTATCTTACAGAATTCCTTCAAGCCCTAAATCATGAAATTGCTCTCCTCTGTATGGGCATTGTCGGATGTCCTTCTCTCATTAGCCAACGTGAATGATACAGTTTCTGCAGCATACAAGCATACATGGCTCTTACATATTTACTGAGTCACTAAAAGGCGCACAAAGGACCCAGTCACTGAACATTATTGGATAGTATATATTAACATTTTGAAAGTCAAGCTACAGCATCAGTTTTTTTTACCCTTCTAAGCACTGCAGTTTTGAGGGGTGCAGGGGTAAACACATTTCTCTGTCACCCCACCCAGAATGTTTCACATGAATCCGTTTCCTTTTAATGATGCTGTTTACATAGTCCGACCTCACTTAGGATGTATCCTGACGACAATGAGAGCTGACACATACCAAACCTGGTATGTCCCAAAGCCATCTTCAACTGTCAGCTCCACCTACATCAGTGTCTCAATGGTAGTGTGACATGTGTCAGAAACTTTTAAATGTCTGCTCTTTTCAGCAGAGCAGCCCAACTAGGGGAAAGATGGATTTCTTTCTGTGCATTAGCCGTGTGTATGAGTGTACCGGAGGAAGAGAGAGCGGTCTTTCCTGTAAATATATTGGCATTGGGGCAAGTATGAAGCTTGTACTCTATCATGCGTCAGATGTGGTAATCAATCACCGCGGTTCAGTTGAACCCTCCAGATCGATAAACGCTCTTGTATATTCTTGACACATAACCAAACCGACGTCTGATAGATTACGGAAATTAATGACACAATAATAATCTGCAGCTAAATCGGTCTGCACTCTGCCGGTTATCAACATAATCGAAATCCAGGTTTAACACTCTGATATTTGGACAGGGAAAGCCATCTCTGGTGATTGCACATGCCTAGTGCAGCCAGACACAGATCTGAACTTCGACCTCCTTTGATCAGCAGTTTTGGCAAGGCAATCCATCATGGCGCTCTTACTGTCAGAAAGAGGTGCCTGGCTGCAGCTGCATGTCACTGGCTAAGAGGGGCTGCTTAAAGGCAATCATGTCAACTGCTCAGACTCCCAGATTGAAGGAGGACTTGACAGGGCCAGAAGAGTCATCTGAAGACACTAGAGGGCTGTGTCTGATTGCTCCGTGGCCACAAAGTGATGGCTGATCTCGTCCTCTGTGAACAAGTGGAATATTCCAGCCGAATACACTCAAACGCGTTGGACATTGAACAAATCAATGCCCAATCTCGCTTGTATGGTAAACCGTGGTCTTTTTTTAAAGATGCATATGTGATATTCTCTTTTTGGTTGAAAAACCGTCGTTGTCGTTTTCCACACAAATGCATCTTCCTGTCAGACTGCCATGCTGGAATACTGTATGTACTATGAGAGCATTACCAGTGATCTGAAGCCGTCCTGTTAAACACGACAAAAAGACAGGATATGAACTATTCTTTGAGTCTGACCTTCAAAAAATATCTTTGCCTTAGGACAATGTCTAGACAGACAGATTAGTATTCTTTAAAGGGATCTCTGGCTGAACAGTATGGGGCAGAGACATAACTGTAACATAAACATCATCTCAAATATTTGATTGTTTTCAGGCTTCTTTCCCGCGTGGTTTAATGGTCAGCTTACGCCTAACACAAACACAAGCAAAAACAACAAACCCGGAGGGAATCAAATACATTTACATGCTCGGGAGAATTTAGTAATGAGTGTGTTTTGCTCTGGGTGGGAAAATGTTGGGTGTGGGGCTAAATGTACGCATTATAGATATTTGGAATAAATCCTAGATTCTTGTGCAAATAGAGACCTCCTGTGCAGCATAGATATCGCCGTCATAAATCTCTGCCCTGCGAATACCAAGAGAAAGTGGCTACTTCCTGGTGTAAATAAGGCGAGCGGTGAGTGCTATTCCAGCTCCACTGCCAATGATCTGATGGGAGAGCAGATTGCA
>OMOT01039829.1:0-20154 GCA_900312575.1 Acanthochaenus luetkenii | reverse complement strand
AGACACTGGGGACCCTATAAGAGAGAGGAGGCAATGTGTTCCATTCCGCTCGCCCGGGGACGAGAGGTCGGGGGCGAAGGAGGCAGCTCATCACCAGACCCCCAACAGACCTATGCCCTATCAAAACATCAACAACGGGGCAGTAGAGAGAGGCATGAGCAATCGATATGCCATTGTTTTTTTTTGCAGAAAGTTGCATGACAAAAAGAGTGCTGTGAAGTCTCCACACTAAGAATGATCTATTCTACCTGGCTAAAATGTTTGAATGGTCCTGCTTGTTTTAGTTGTGTGTGTTTATTGGAAGGCGCGCTGCAGGCCTGCCTGGCGGCAGTGGGCACCGCTGTGTGTACACTACAGGCCATTAACAGTTCACCTCACCGTCTCCACCAGGGTGGCAGCTGGGGAGAAAGAGGCAGCGGCGGTGGAGGATCACACCATCACAATAACATGGCCAGAGGCGGGGAGGCTGGAGTACGCTCAGAGTAAAGTTGGCAGTGGTGCTGTTGCGTGTGATAAAGTGCAGCTAGCCATAAATACACTCTGGGGCTCCCTGCACAGCTGGCGACCCAGGTTACACTTCTGAAAGATAGAGCACAGGAAAGGGATAGTGGGAGGAAGAGAGCGATGAGGGAAATGCATACCTTGCCTCCACACATCATCCATCTGCAGTGGAATGGAGGATCATGGCCAGATCCATGGGAACGAGGAAGATGAGAGGAGGGTAATAAAATGCAACTGTGTCAGTGTGTTGAGCGTTCCAAGACTGTCTAAGCCTATAAAGACAGAAGTGAGCACGATTGTCTGACATTCACGCGAGAGTCTGTAGACAATTAAAGTGAAGAAGCATTAGTGTGAAAGAATGAAAGCGATGTGGGCGGTAACCTTTTATTTAAACGTTTCATATTTATGAACTACAGATTTTAAGAACCATTCTGAAGATTTAGCACAACGGTACAATAAAATCCGGGCACACGATAACAGCGGTCGTCTTTTGGTTATAAATCGTACGTTCTCATGAAGCCCGGTTTATCAAACATGGTGCATAATGAAGTCATACACAGGTGGATTAAACATAGTAGCCATTACCTCACGTAAGAAAACGAGACAAAGATAATGTGAAGGTGAAGCGGTCCGCAGCTCTAACGAGCCCTGCCGATCTGTCAGGAAGAAGAAATCACAGTGAATTTAATGAATACATTATGCCTACAATCAGCTTTCAGCCTTTCATGGGCCATCAATATATCAAGGGTTGACATAGCCAAAGGGTGTAATGCTTAGCGTCAAGGTTATCTATCCACCGTCTCTGTGGGCCGTTCCTTCTCATTGTGTTTAGCAGAACAATCAACAAGGGTCATATCAGTGCGCAAGAGCCAATTAACAACGCAATTACACTTTTGTTGGCGTCAGTGACAGCTTAAGCAATAACCCCATGGAGAACATAATATACGAACTTCTCACAGGCATTTATAACCCTAACAAGCTATGAATCATGGGTTGATTTGGCTAAAACACAGGCAGTGATTTCATTTGTTTAGAGTATTTGAACTTGAACATTCATACATATTAATTATCCGTTTATGAACTCTGTTGAAATAGATTGTCGTTTAGCCATAAATACTGTCAGGATAATTAAACTATGCAGTATTCTGACATGTATACATGCATGCTTGCTGAAGTGAAACATGTTTGCTCAACTGAAATAGGATGAAAGTCCACACATATGGTAAATGTCATATAGTGAATTTGTTTCGGCTGAAAAATCACAAAAATAAATACATAGAATAGCAACTACTGTATATGTCCAGGCAAATTCAAATGCAGTAACTTGTGTAGAAGATGACCTTCAGCAGGTATTTTAGGATATTGTATACTTATACACGTTACTTTCTCATGGCCGGCTTCATATTTATATATATTTTCGTCATTGATCTGAAAATCTGGGAGAACTGAAAGATGAATTTGGATAATATATCATCCATTTCCATTTTTATTTTGGCTGATATCCACCCCTGCTCTCAAAGGAAACATGGATGCACAGCTGATAAACATATGCAGACATTTATTTTTCACCTCTAATGATTTTGCGTGACTGCGCTTGTCACCGTGATTTAGAGGAGGCTGCAGTTCCTAGTCTGTTTATTGTCAGAATCAGAATCAGAATTTGTTTTATTGGCCAAGTATATTTGCACATACAAGGAATTTTTCTTGGTATAGTTATAGTGTGAACAAACAAGAGCAGTGCCCGCATGCTTTCAACTTCAGGGTTATTGATTAAAGTTTTAAATGGTTGCCACATTACCCAGGGACTTCTGGGAGATTAATTTGCATTGCATTGCATTGTTCATCTGTAATTCATTAGCCATTTAGACAGCACAACCACATGGACTCTGTCTTGAGAGAACTGGCCATTTTTCACTCCGTGGACACTTGGGAGTAAACTAGATGTTACTAACAATAAAATACAGTGGATTTGATGTGCGGAGTACTGTGATACCAGACTGGAGATTACTGCTCATTAGTTTAATATGTTTGACATTTGGAGTGTACCATAAAATATTTGTAATAATATAAAATGTCTCAAACATGAAGAAAATAGATGTATCAATCTATTCATGTTATATTACAGTTCATGTCTACTATCGCAATTACTACGTCAGGTACATGTTTGTAATACTGCACGCATGTACTACACATGTAATTTCACTGAGTAAATTACAGAAAGACACAACATATGTGTAGAGTAGAAGTGGATTCAAGGTTTGTTTGGCTCAAGAGTAGAAATTCAAATGCGGCATA
Organism: Acanthochaenus luetkenii; assembly: GCA_900312575.1. Classification (NCBI taxonomy): domain Eukaryota; kingdom Metazoa; phylum Chordata; class Actinopteri; order Beryciformes; family Stephanoberycidae; genus Acanthochaenus; species Acanthochaenus luetkenii. The sequence goes on along the minus strand of OMOT01039829.1, from coordinate 17,358 downwards.
AGCAGATATTGCACGATACTGGTTTCTTGCGACATAATAAAGTACCTTCTAGTTTTGATGTGAGACAAAATAATAAGGCACATGACTGTGAATATGAAAACTGAGCTGGCTGTATAAGAAGGCAATCTGTGCCTGAGGCTTTGGGGCAGCAGTCAATTAATTTATCACACTAAATTGAAAGACTTGTAAAAAACCCTCACTGAATAATGGTTGTCAGACACTCTGTATCCTTCATGATGTTCTGTAAAAGGGTTGCAGAAATGGGATTAAGGCTTGATCCTCAGCAAGTGCAGTGCCCAGTCTAAAATCACTGTCCTCTTATCTCAAGGCAACAGAGCCACATTATGTTATGTACCGACTTCGTCAAGATCGAATGGATGTCATTGAAATTAATTTAATCTTTCTTAAATTAGCTTCTGACTATGATCTCTCGCAGTCAGAATTTATGTCCTCCAGAATTCAATTTCCTCCATGGTGTGATATGCCTTTATCAGTTGGTAACTATTCGGCGGCCTCCAATAATGAGAGCTGTCACAGAGACCAGAAACGGATAGCGTTTGACGGCGACCATCTTGTGACCACTGGAACTGTCGCCCACGTGCAACAACAAATAAATAAAGGCTCAAGGTTCCCAGGTTTTGCACAGCAGTAGAATCAGTCGCTGATCAATGTGTAATCACTTTAATTAAATTACTAGTCATTAGACCATTAGAGTGCATCAGTATTTGATTCATGGTTGCTGAAATGAGGGGCATCTGATGTCAGACGTGTTTGGAGTCACTTTGATAGCAAGATAAAAAAACACCCATGCTATAAAATAGAGAAAGGATGCCCTGAAACTCATTTCCATGCCAGCTCTTGTATAGAATTATTTCATAAACCAATTAACTGATAAAAGTCTATTGGATGGTAATGTTTATTAGATGGTTAATCCTCTTGAAGTAGTAGAGATTATTACAATGATTGTTATCAAAATGTGACTGAATAAGTAAGAGCGGATTACTTTTATGTAAAACTACTGCTAATTTATACCACAACCCTGTATAGTGAGCCTTTGGGAACATTAAAAGCAGAAATGTAATGAAAGTATGTCAACCTTTTCTTTCATCATATCTAAATTCACATCCATTGGTGAACCAAAACAACAATAAATAGAAATTTCCCAACAGAGTCAATTAGGTATTTTGAAATCATATCATATGACCTCTGCCATGGATGTATTACGATTATGATTAAAAATCCCTAATGTCACTTCCTACCTGACATGCTAGGTGCCCACCTAGCTCGTCTAGGCCCCTGACGCTTGATAAGATAGTACCTGAGGGTCCTGCATCCATCTCTAAACTCTGATTCGATGCGGCAAGGAATCAGAAAACAGGGAAGAGGGCGGGCAGAAATAAAAGAACAAGGGATCAAAATAACTGTGCCTGGGCTGGCTGAGTGGCGTGGGGCCCATCAACGCCGATAACTGTGGGCCGCGAGCACGAGTGTCACAGCGAGACAAAGTGTCATATCACTCAGCCCGCTGCTTCATTTGACCGGAGCACATCAATCACTCAGGGAAATCCACACAGACGTGGCGAGATAGGCCTCACCTCTGGCTCCCTCATTATGTTGCGTCAGTGTTAGCGAAGCCTCGCCCTGTCAAGGATTCAGTGCCACCTTTCCTTAAAAGAAAGTCCGGTGTGTCTATCGAGGGGACACGCCGTACCGTGGGGTGAGAACAGCAGGGTGAGACGCAACAGTGCGTGGGAATCTTACAGCTATTACACATGTCAATTTGTTCGGTGTTTTGGCTGACCTCTGCTACTCCCCCCCAAAAAAGCAAAGCGTCTGCACGTCTGCGCACACCAGTAGCCATGAAGAGCAAATCCCTCGTGACAAAGACTTGCTTTCCACTGTGACATGAAAGGTGTTCTTCTCTGTACCAGATGCCATGCATGCGTTGACATCATCTTTTATCCATCTGAAACTATGACACCACGGCCATTTTCACAATAGTACGGAGAGTGTAAATGAGACAGTGTCCCTCGGCAGCGCGCTTTAACGGAGGATTAAAGGTTTGTTAACAAAGGACTCCCTTGAAAGCCCGGCTCTCTCCCTGGCCACCGCCATGCTGTGCCCAGCTGCGTATACAACTCTGACAGGTAGAATAATAACGGTTATACATCACTGCACCTGAGAGCCCAATCATCTTCCCCCTGCCACCGCCTCCCAGACTCCATTACTTTATTGACATGCAATCTTAAGAAGGAGAGAAATATTGCGCATGTAAGGTCACTTGGTTATGAAGACATATTATCATATTATCTGCATGTGGGTTGTAGGGCTCAGGCCTGACAAAGCTAATTATAATTGGACATGATACAGAGCTCAGAGCATATTATGTGCTTGGCTGCATGACAAAGTCGCAGCTGAGATATGGGTAGAGGAGAGGAACATGAGATGAAACTCAATGCAAAGCGGGCGGAGCTGCACTCTGATGATAATTTATGGATGCATCCACTATGAGTATCAGGCCAAACGTGTTCCTAGTTGTCCATAAAGAACAAGAGTACACAAGAGTCAGTTGTTCAAATACACATTTCTTATGTATGGTGATTTGAAGCAGCTCTGCTGTCCAAATGTCACGTTTAGTTAGCGACGACAAAAAGTGCCCTGTGGCTTCTTATCTCCTTGCCCAAGGTTATCGCAATATCACCAGATGCAAACTTTTTTCTTCCGAAATGAGTAAACCATTGTGCCGCTTCCTTCAAAAAGAGTAATTTACCCCCAAAACAGTGATGCTTTATTCCCATGCAGGATAAAGCTGTCTTGGTCAAACTTGAACCAGAACTTTGAAAATCGAATCAAACTCAGATATCGAGGGGCCACTAAAAAAATACAATGAAATAAATAAGTAAAATAACAGAATGAAATCAAGTGATACTGTACATCTGTTCTCTTCCAGCTTTCATTCTGGATCTTCCATTTAGATACAGCACACATTACCCCAGAATCTCTATAATCTCATCAGAAGGGTCATGTTAAGTGCTGGAGCAGCTGCAATTTGCGAGCAGACCCAAGGGGTCAGTGGTTAGTTTTAGCTTAATAGTGTCAGGCACAGCAGTGGTTTTCCCCCACTCATTTGTAATGATCCATCGCTTCAGGAGTCTATTAATATAATATTCATGCACTTATTCCCCATGAATATGACTATTTTTACAACTAGTCTAAAGTCTGTGTCTTATTTCTTTTCCCATTGCCTTTCCGTTTCCCATTCTGGCATTGTGTTGCCAATTGCTGCTGTAACACCTGAATGTCCCCTAGGGGATCAATAAAGTGCATCTAATCTAATCTAATCTAAGTCTCTTACTGTACTGCACTATTTAACTTCCCACTCCTTAAATAGGTATTACTATCTGTGCACTAATGGAAAATGTACCGAAAGGGAAAAAGCAATGGTCATTTCAATGAGCTGACATTAAGGTTAATTCAAGAAGTCACATTTGCATAATGTGTGATGTCAGCAGCCTGGGAGTCAGATGTTCAAACGTGACCCCCGTCTCTCAGCAACATGGGATGTCAAAAAAAAAGATAGACCTTTTGAGTTTTGACAGTGAGATGAGTTGTCTTGTCGCATTACAGCAACAGAGAGACCTTCCATTTTGTCTCTATGTTGTAAAGAAAGTAGCTCTATTACCTTGACAGACGGGAAGGTGACTATGAACGATTATGTATAGATGCTGTGAAACATCAAGTGACTGGGTTTCGTTTAATTAGCGCAAAGTATCTGAAAACAAAAATGGTGTCTCCCAATCTGATCGCACAGCTACTGCATAGGGTTATGCGTAACAAAAATAATAATGTCTACAGCAACCATAGCGGTCCAACTTTTGAAAACGTATTCTCTCGCAGCAACAGACACTGAAAACATCTGGAAGCCCGTCTGCCAATAAATCTCCCTGATAAACGACGGTGCTTCAAAAGTCAGAGGAAAATAATGAGTGGTGCAACATCTTGGCACGACTAAAAACACACTTGAAATACAAGACAACATCTCAGATGCTCAGCTCTGAGACCACAAATCACAAAGGGCTCAGTGTATTAGGAATTCATTTCAAAGCCCATCATGACACACACACACATTTGCAATTGTATATCTTTCCAGATACTGGCAAGTGATACTGGGAATCTGGTAATGTTCACATGGATGGACTGCCTTACATTGCAACACCGCATCTTGAATTTGAATGGCCTCGCGCCCAGCATGTTTTTTATTATATGGCATATTGTTATCGGTATAATTCTGTATAATAGAGGCTGAACTATGTTCTGTTTTCTTTAGTTTTCCCCTACAGATACACTACTGGGGAAATGAATTCAGTTATAGATCATTCTCTTGGCTGAAGATTGGTCAATATTTCTGATATTCATCAACGAAAAGTAGGCAAGTAATAATCTGTCTTTAAACTGCTGGATGTGCCAGCTCTAGAATTTGAGTATTGTAACTTTTCAATTAACAATTACATTTCATTAACAACTATTAAGTGTGGCGTTTCTGTTTGTGAACACCCCACGGCTTTGTCATTTGGCTTTTGAAACGCGCCGTGACAGGCCATTTTTCACGATTTCTCTTACGTTGGACAAACACCAGTATTTTAATTGAGGGGCCTGAATGTCCAGATGCTTACCTATTTTTAAAAAAAAGATTACTAATGGAAAGCCACGAGCAAAGCTGCCAAACGTCAATGAAGGCAAACAGGATGTAAAGTAAAAGCTCTCTTGTGTGCGCTGACGTTTACGGCTCTTTCCTCTGTGACCACACTGTTTGCACCATTAAGGGCTGTAACAGTATGCAGTTATCTTTATAGTGGAGCACTGAAATAGTTTTACTCTAGTCCCTTCGGCCCATTAGATAAGGGACTCTCTTCAGGCGGTCTGTCTTACCATTGTTATAGCAATCCTAACTTAAGTGAAACTATCCAGAGCACTTGGTTAAGATAGTATAAATCACGTCTTTTGAACTGGCGACGTTGTGATATGTGGCCAGTGAAGGGTCAGGTGAGGGTCAGGGAGCAGATGACTTACCTGTGTGAGGTTGTGCTGCTATGTGAGGACAATCCAACAGGTGGCATGAGACTACAGCCCTTCTCCTGTGAGTCACAGCTGCGCCGGAGTCAACTCGCTTTTGTTGTGTTGTTGTTTCGCTCCATTGGCTAGTAGACAGGAACTGAGCCTATAAAGTGAGCCACCTTATCCTTTCTCCGTTTGTTGAAGAAAAGAGAATAACTTTGACATATGCAACTCAATTAGTGTCGTTTATTTCCTCTTTAGTAAAAACTTAATTCCAGAATATCCCCCCCCCCCAATGACAATGTTTTTGTGTGCGATCGCCACAATGAATATTAACGATATTGGCTCCTAAAGAATGTCAACCATTTTCTGGTTACTTATTTCAATATCCGCTTAGCGCAAGGCTTTCATTTCCTCAGGCACCCTGTTAAAAGGCAGCTCCAGTCTGCCCTGACTAATTTCCTCTCGGCCTCACAGATCACAGGCCTTTCCCACCCAGTGCTCCCTTTGCTCCCACAAAGACCCTCGTAATCCTGCTGCTTGTCCACAATTAATCTTCAGAGTTGCCACATTATTAACACAACCACCCACGGGCAGAGGATGCAAATGTAAAACCAGGAACAGGCCTCTCTGTGTGTGTGTTCCCCACCCGCCCACAGCTGAGTGGCATGGGTGTCAATCACTCCAGGGGCGGCTGCCCACTATCGGCATCAAGGGCTTTTCCACACCACCCACACCCCCCTGTCTGCTGATCAAACAACCTGGCCCACTCCCATTTCCCTTTCTCTACAGCAGGGGGGCAGGCTCCACTTCCCTCTGCTTTTTTCCACCGTTTTCGCCATCCACCTTTCCCCATCTGTCTTTCTCTCTAATCTTTCCTCTGCTCCCCCTCTCCCTCCCTCTTTCCCTAGTGGCCCATCATTCCGATTAAGAGGGAGATCTGTTCATTTGGGGGAAACACTGAGGGGAAATAGAGCCTTAAACCAACCCTTTATCTTTTCTCGTCTTCGTAGTGAACGCACGCCTTAAGATTTTAGACAAATATAATAAAAAGCCAAAACAGTTTGGTATGCTCCGTGTGTGTGTGTGTAAGCGGGAATATAAACAAGGTGCTCTTCGAAGGGTGATCTGAAAAAGGTGGACAAGAAAACCCCTATACCTGAAAAGTGTGCGGTAAGGCCCTCTTGTATGAGACAGATGACAGACAGAGACAGATTTATTCATACGCACCTATAATTAATTGTTGAGCTCTTTGGCATATCATATTTGCATATTTATACACATTGTAAATATTTACATCTACTTACTGCTCTATCTGCCTTGTCTTTTGCACCGTCTGTCCTGCACTATCAGATAGGACTTGAATGCTGTTTTGTTTTTAACGTAATGTTTTAGAGTAATGCTGGTTTTAGTTTTTGTGTAGGCTAAGCCTTTTGTTTGGCGTGTGATAGCAACTTGCCAACAGCCTCCAAGTCAAATTCCTCGTGCGTGTACGTGTGTACTTGGCGAACAAAGTTATCTCTGATGAGAAAAGCCTGTGTCCGTGTCAAAGTGAAGTTAAGTCTAAATAGCTGCCAGCGTGTCTCAGCCATTTCATCAGGACGTGTCAGCTTTTGTAGTTTGAAAGGCATGTAACTGGTCATCCATTGGGGGGGGGGGAGCTCGGCCAGTTGTGCCTCAGCCCTTAGCTCATACAAATCAGAAGCTTGAGCAAAACTCAAAAATACTACTGTGAGAATAGCTTGGCGTAATGCTAAAAGAATATGAAATAATGTCATACGCCCAGCAACACCTTTAGACCAGAGGAGAGAGAATAAGAGCTGAACGTGAGAAGACTTTTGTAGAAGTTGGTCACTCTATTGCCTTCAGTCACACTTGACATGAAAGTAATGCCAGTTCTATGGCGATTCAAGCTGCTCCCCACTGGCTGAAATGCTATTGTGAGTCAGACAAAGGACATGGTTTCATAGCACCCCCTTGTTTGCATGCATGACCAGCACTTTCAAATAAGGCCTTTAGATCTAAATCTTAGGATCCACTCAGCATAGAGGGCAGCAGGCAGCTTTGTTAGTGGTGAGAAATGACTGGGGATGTTCAAACTGAAAGTAGGCATTCACATCTCCAAACAACAGCTTTGATTATGCCTACTAGGCCTACAACAAAGTCCTGCTGAGAGAAAGCCCCGCTGAGCTGAAGCATGTTGTTTACGCCAGTGTATCGTACTGAAAGTCGCTGTCTTCCCCGTGGAGATCCAGCAGCGAATTGTCACAGATTGGAGTATTAGTTCAACTAAATGTATTGGAGGCAGAGCTGCTCTGGAGGGAGAAATAATCGTATTGGTTGAATTCAACTTCAATGGGCGGAGTTTTTCCAAACGCAAGTTAGCTTACTCGCAAGTCTGATTGGCAAAGAAGACCAAAATAAAAATGTATGAATGGCAATGGAATTAATGGTGTTGGAAGGTCAGCAGGTTAGCTAACTAGCTTACCTAGATATCTATAGGGTTGTTTGGCTAATTTGAACTTGGAACGTCAGCCAGGCTAAACTAGCTAACGTAGACTTCAGTTAATAGCAAGAACACTAGGCTTTAGAATATTAGCTGCCTTTTCATTACTTAGCCAGAAACACTGTGGCTCCGAACATTGAGGTTTAACTCAACCAATGAGTTTATGTCTTCCTCCAGAGCAGCTCTGCCTCTTAAATGTTTGCAACGTTCCTTATTGGAACACTGTGGTGCCGACAGCTATCCATTGGCTGTTTTCCATATGGCTCGAATTTCACATACTTTGGAATAAACGCAACTTGACTTTACATATGTATGAGGAAAATGAAACTCAACAGTTCTCAAACTCCAACGTGTTCAACTAATAACGTCCCTGCCTCACGCTTCGATTCAAATGCTTCTTATTCAGGAATGCTCCAAACACAATCTCACTTTGGTGAAATGAGCACAAACTCTGAAACACAGATCGATGTTGCAGACACAAAAGTAGGTGAAGATTACATTCCTCCACCACAAATTGGATTATGTGACAATCGCATGAATTGGACATTCAATTTTCACCCGTTTGTCATGTGAAACGGTTATAATTACGTTTAGGCAAGTAAAACTACTTCCAACATCAACCACCCTGACCACAACATCCTTATTCTACCACGTTATTCAAATGTCAAACTACTGCCTGTTTCTAGTCACGTCTCCTTCACGTAATCCTTTCGTGGTGGGAAAACTCTCACTTTTCATGCATGGAGCACATACTATTTGAAGACATTATGTGTTTCGGGGGACCAGGCTCAACTCGCTGTCAGGTATTAAAGTTATTGCCTGAAAGAATGAAGAAACTATTCCCCTGCAGAAAGATAGATTCTCAATGATGGATTGTGGCCTTGATTGATAAGGATTGTCTGTCAGCAAAATATTTGGTGGGGTTTTCAAACTGAAAGGGGAGCAGCAGAAGACGTGAATTACATATCTGATGACATGGAGAAATAATATAGTGAATTAAAAACTCTATACTGCTAATATGTGATGTGTTTAATTTGCTAGACATGTAGCAGTCTCATTTCACTCGTTTTTGTAAAACCTGTTAATAATTCATAATAATATCATTTCTGAACCCATAAATACAGTCAGACCAACATTTAATAAAGACAGTTTCTCAGTGGGGTTGACATTGTTCTTAGGAATGAACATGAATTAAACATTTTACTATGTGATTGGATTATTGGGAACAATTCTTCTCCTAAAATGAATCGGAAAAACCTTTTAAAACGTTTTTTTTTTTTCCAAAAATGTGTAAATGATATATCTTAAATCAATACAGCAATGATTTTTAAACGTTTTCATGACACTGATCTCCAAACAGACACACATTGGGATTGGAAGTGGGAGTGTCTTGAATTTCCAATGGAATTCCAGAAATCCCAGCACTGGGCCAAGTAATCGCTCAAACTCTATCAAACCCCTGCAGATATATTATGGTCATTTTGTTCTATGGGGTTGTACAAATCATACTTATCTTCCCTTTAACATGTTTAGGTCTTCTTGGCCTAATTCCTGACACCAAATTGGCATGGGACTGTTCCCATCACGTGGCGGCAGGGCTGAGAGATGCTTTATCCGTGACTCAGGTTTAGCCCACGGTCAAACAAGAGGAATCTAGTTTGATTCTAATCTGGTCCCCACAGGAAACTCCTGGTGTCTTGCCATGCTCGGACATCTCTTTCACAGACATGCGGCTGAGGAGGGAGTGGGCTGTCTGACAAAGTACAAAGAACAAGCACTTCTCCAGCTGCCTGGTTCCCATGTGGGAGTAATGAGAACACGAGGAGGGGTTAGTCAGAGCTTGCTGGACATGAGCAACGCTGAGGCAGGCTGAGCAGACGTCAAGTGTTGCTGTCTTGAAGAAGCCTTATTTGCATCCAGTGGGGGAATATACACACAGCTAGCAATACTGGGGTTCTTGCAAGTAGGTATGTCTGGTAGCTTGTGAGCAATCGGAAAGGCACTGAAAACATGGAATTGAGGACATCAGCAGACACAAGACTTACTTGAGGTGAGGGGACGTGATTTGCAGAAGAGATGTGGGAATAGGTGCACATGTTGGACATTTATTGTCTCTACGGGCATGACTGTAGGGATTTCAACATCAGGTCTGGTGAAAGTGCAAATCCCCTTCCTACAGTGGTGACCCCGTGATGACCTTCTGTGAGGTTTCTCTGAGACTTTTCTCATGATTTGGCCACTGGAAATCAAAATCAAGATGCTTTACGCCAAAACAGAAAGCAAAAAAGAGAAAGATACAAATAATTAATCAAATACAAGCATTATCTATCATTTACTTTTTAATTAATGTCACGTTTTTGTGGTAATCATGGACAACAGACATTTATTCGGCCATAAAAGAGATTGACGTCAGTCAGGGAGAATACTCAATTTTCACATTTCTGCTGGTAAAATCACGTTAAGCTGCTTTGTCAGACCTCCCCCTTATGATCCGCCAACATGTATCACCTGAAAAACCACGAGCAACACAATTTAATTACAACTGAAAAAAAGTGTAAACATCACTTTCTTTCATCCCTTTATGTATGTGGACAAGAAGACAATGTGTTAAGAGGAAATAAATCTGCCTTGACAGCCACATCAAAGGGTGCAGTGAGGGGCTTACTGCTACTTAAGGCACCGGAATGCTGTTGCTAAGCATCAGTCCACAACCTATCAGCCCTTTAAAGACATTACTGTTTTTGAGAGAGAGGCTAAGCGGGTTACTAGGGGCCAGAAACTCCACTGTGACACCACCCTGAGAATTTGCGGTGATTCGGTGCATGAAACAACAATTGTTGTTGTAAATTGAACAACTACTAAAGACCGATTACGATGCAAGGTGAATTCTAATTCATTCAGTTAAAGCATCATTACAGTTTGGTGGAGGTTTGGGTTGTGTCGTTACCTTGCCATGATGTAACTCCAAATATTGATGAGATATCATCAGTAGTTGCTCCATTCATTAGAAATGTATAATTGAAAATAGGGTTGATTTCTCTCCCCATTGAAATACACGGCACGGTGAAACAGGTCTGAAAGTCACACTTTTAGCACACAAACAAACAAGAACAAAGTGGATTCTGACAATGTATAAGATAACAAAACCCGGCTCAGTGTTTTTTGGATATACAAATTTCAACTTTGCGTTGATTTTACTATTTGAAATAGTTTGATTGTTATTGCGCGTGTAATAACCGACCTGGTTCATTGGTCCAAATATCCATACGCACTCCTGAATCAATAAAAAACTGTGATTCTGTCTCGAAAGCTACTTACCGGATCTTCTTCCTAATTCAAATAGTAAAATTAACCCAAAGTTGAAAATTTTATTTCCCAAAAAAGCAGAACCGGGTTTTGTTATTTTATATATTGTCAGAATCCGCTTTGTTCTCATTCATTTGTGTGCTAAAAGTGGGACTTTGAGACCTGTTTGTCCGTGCCATGTAAGTTATGGGGAGAGAAATAAACCCTATCTTGGATTATCAATTTAAAATGAACGGAGCAACTATTGAAGATATCTCATCCATATTTGGAGTTACGTCATGACAAGGTAACTACACAACCCAAACCTCTACCAAACTTTAGTGATGCTTTTAGCTTATTGTGGGTAGTTTATTACAACCTTATAGGGACTCTGCATCTCTAAATCTTGTTCCCCCCCTTACTCTCTCATAAATAAGTAACCATTTGCAATCTATGAACCGCCTCTGCCCTTTTAGGGAGGACATGCGTGTTGATGAATTAGGACATGCTCCAATGCATAAAGGCTATGAGTCAGTGCTAGCTGTCACCTTCCTGTGAATAAATTCAATCCCCTCATCTTCCCTCATCTGGTGAGGTGCTAAATCACCGGCACTGTTCGGGAGCGGTAGAGCCGTGTGTGTCATTGGCTAGGTAGCCAGCCTGTTATAATTCTGTCCATCAACCTAATTCATTTTTTTCAGCAGCGCTAGGTTCCTGCTCCGAATTAGAGGAAGTGACAAGTTGGAATTCAGTTCAAAGGAGAACGAGCTAAAGTAAGACTCAGGCAAATTGTCTACAATAGCAGCATGTCAACCGTGCACTGTCATTCACCGCTTTGACATGCTGTACATTTGAGGGCAGGGGAAACGGAATGGACTGAAGCACCTGGAGTCTCGCTCGTAGGAAATAGAAGCAATCGGTGACCTCTCCCTGACTTCTAATCCGCAGAGAACGAATCATAACAGCAGTGGATAAACCCCTTGGAGAGAGCTGAGCCGTCTAAGTGTGGCATGGGGCTGCCTGGCCAACAAATCTCCTTTTCTTATCTCATCGTTGAGATGAAAGAGAAATGGTGCTCTGGATTACAGAGAACAATCACGCATTATTAGGGTTACCGCAAAATACACAATCGGCTTTCTGAGAGGCCACTCATTACCAGTTACTCACAGTTTCCCGACAGCCAGGGAATAACTACTAACTATCGTCTAACTAACTATTGGACAAACTCCATCAATGCTTTCTTTTTCATCATACAGTAGTCAAAGGGGCCTGATTGCAGCGCTATCGCATCTGAGTTTTGATATCTGTTTGTAGGCTACAAAAATAAAGCACGCCATTCCATTTAAGCACTTCAGTGCTCTGCTTATTTACTGGCTCACGCAGTACCATGGCATTCAGTGGACGGGAGCTTCTCCCTTCATTGTAATCAGCTTTCATTGCAGCCCTTTTGATCCTTCGCTTTCCTTTGTGTGACACACCTCATCACCTTTATTTTCTGCCGTAATTGCATGGGAAAGATCTCCCCTTTGATAATGTCTGCACGCCAAATCGCTATCGGGGAAAGAGTGTCGAAAAGTGCCATGTCTGCTGTCTACTGGGAGAAAAAAGGAGCTCATACACCTGTGGAAGACAAACAGGGTTTTCAGAGATATGACATATCTATCATCCTGGCGCAGGATATGAACTGTTCTGTCATCTTAATGGCGAAGGGGGCTTTGCATGGTGGAACAGTGGGTGTGCTGAGAGACATGTGTTGCACATGGTGAACTGTCGGGCAGCTGGCATTCCCAGGTCTGCCCCACACCCCCACCCCTTCCAGGCTCCTGTCTCATCCCCTGGCTCTAATCTGCAGACACAGTCCTCTCCTCGAGGTTCATCACTCTGGTTTCCTTAGGCCTCGTCCTCTTCCCTTTACCAGCAAAGCAACATCACACACACACACACACACACCATCACACGTGTCATGTGAGGTTGTCTATTGTCTCCTGCTAACACAGTTGCATACTATTTAAATGGGAATTAAGTAATCTGTGACTTTTATTACGAAGGGATTGCAGCAACATCGACAGATCTCTGGCTGTAACCGACACAAATAATAAACAGCATCTTCATAGTAGAGATGAGATCCAACAGAAATTGAAAATGTGATATGCTTTTTCATCTTGAGATCAAAAGGTTTGCTCGTAGCACCGTCCTCCGTCGTTGAGCGGTTGAAAATGTGAGGGAGGAACGTTTTCGTTCCAAAATGGAATATAAGTCGGAAAGTGAGTCAACAACTCTACATGCTGGGCCGTGTCCATAACAAACCAAAGGCAAATCGCTTCTTAAAGATCATTCGATTTTCACGTTAGATATTTTACTTGGATCATCAACAAGAACATTTGTAAACCTTTCTTGAATTATGTACTAAACTAACTCTTCAAAAGTCAGAAAAAAAGAAATAAAAACAACAACAACACCGCCTGCATTGCATCTCCCCACACAGAAAGGCAGCGGCAGCTTAACGGCATAGCAGGGAGATAAGCAGGGTGGATTCTACTGAGAGAATCTGTTATCAAGGACGGTGCTATGCACTGACATTAAGGATAATCATATCTATCAGCACACTGCCAAACATCCCCAAGTGAGCCTGGCGGAGAACAAAGCCTGCATCGTCTCTCAAAGCTAAGGTTACAGGCGGATGATGATGTACTTGTCATTGGGGTGCAAATGATCCACTGCCCGGCCGGTTCCAAGTGCGATGAATAGAATCCAGACAAAGATATGGATATCAGCTGAACAGTTTAGATATGTGTTCCTTCCTCCACTTGATAGTTACCGTTCTGAACCAGGAAACGGTGTGGATACTCCAATAGCACATAATGAGCTGCCTTTTAGATCAAATGCAAAAAGAAGTGGTTAAAAAAAAGAAAAAGGGGAGGTAGATAATAGAGTCCCTCATCGCCTCACCAGACACACCTGTCTGAGCTGGGTCCCCTCAAAGTCACTGTGGATTATCTCTCTCTTATTACACACAAGATTGGGATATCGTCTGTTTCAGAGTGATGTCTTTCCTCCTCACCTGCCTTGGAGTTAGTCGGGACAGAAAACGCCGTTACACAAGTAAAGGATTTTGCAAACGTTCTGTGACGGACAGAAAGTTAAGGGTTATATGCTGTGAGGGAATTGGTGGGGTCAATAATACGCACAGCATTATTCTGAGCCTGAAGTGGAACGTGCTATACTGTTACCAGTCTGTAGTGAAAGTACATACCATGCCAAGGACTGCTTACTTTACAGGCCTATAATACCAGTAAGACCATGGGCTAGTTGCACTCCAAGCCATGTGAATTGCTGCAAGTAAGTACACATCCCGCTTTTTTGTTCAAGGCCACGAGAAAACCAGAACAAAAGAGTCGGCAGGACCATTTGAATCTGACAAAGTGTTTGAGGATGAGTCAGTGAATGAATCACGCTGAATGTCACAGACCAAAGCACAGCCGTTGGAGAGAGATCCACTCTTAGCAGGGGAGCGCTGTCAGTGATAGATTGCCTTTCTCTACAGTGTCTTCCACATGGTTCTCATCAATATCCCATTCATGGTTTTGTATTGACTCACGTCACACGTATCCTTAATGTATATTTCATTGCCAATGGATCCAACTCCACTTTATGGCACCAAATCAGAGAATCTGAGAAAACTACTGTATATATCCCAAGGACTTAAGTACCCATATCTTGCGGATTTACCCATTTTGATACCAGAAAACAAGTATTCTGTAAATAGTTGCATCTTTATTTCAGTTCCCCTTTGTGCTGTGAAAATAGATTTCTTTCTGATTGGAGGCTTTGAATATAACTAATCTAATATATATATATAGCATATGAAAAGAAACCACGCAAACAACTTTGAAACCTCTCTGTATCACGTCTCCGTCACCGCCCACTGAGAGCCTGCCAGACGCACAACCGGAGCAATCTCACGTGGTACGGCCACTTAGGGTCACCACAAACGCATACATGTGCATACATACACTCAGAGGCACACACACACACACTCTCTCTCTCTCAAGGTGTGGGGAGACAGAATGGGTGTGGTGGAGCGCTCCGAGCCAGATGAGGTAGCTCGGCGAGAGGAACAACTATCAGTAGGATCACTCCACTTCACTCCACACGCTGGAGTCTAAACAAGTCTCTGTTTTCATTTCCATAAAGCCACGCTCTGTCTTTTGTTCTGACGGAGATAAGATGTATAAATTATGAGCAGCTGACAAAGTATACCGGGGCGCCTCGGGCAGCTCATCAGTCATGCTCGGCCTGTCAGCAGGTAACTGATGGGGGCCCTGCAGGCACAAAGCCCCCTTTTAAGCAGAGGAGGGGGAGGCTCAGGAATTAAAGCTGTTGTCGGAGACTCGAGCACAACAGCTGACTCATATTTAACAGCCTCTTTAGAGGAGCGAGGCGGACGCCAAAAGCTCCAAGCTTCAGGGTGCGTTCTGTTGCTCTCTCCTCAGGAGTGTGTGTCTTGCTGTTGTGCTCTGTTGACACTTCACAATGGCCGTCAAGCAGAGGGTAGAGGCACAGAGAGAAAGTAGTCTGCAGTGGCAGGGAGAGAAAGACCACCCAAGAGGAGCCAGGGAGGGGTCTCAGCCAGTTAAAGAACTGTGGTGGTGCGGAATATTACACTGCTGGATTTACAACAATAACCTTCATCTCTATCAAAAAACCCCAAATATATAGAACCATCTCTACGTTCCCTGGAGAGAATCCAAGCGCACTCCATGACTTTGTCCCCCGTTTCCATAATGGACCATTGAATTTCATTACAGTACGAAAGCCCGACCTGTAAAGAAGTGGATCTGATTTACTGGGGCTTTTATGCACTATGTGTATTTGAGAGATAATCGTAATGAGACAGCGTACTGCGGTAAAGGTGACGGGTAAGAATTGATGTCCCTTCCTGCGGCCGTGTGGGTGGGAACGAGTTGGCTTCATTTCAGGGCTCTTATCTCCCCCCCCCGGTTACTGTCGCTTTCCAACACGTCTTGTGGGCTCTAGTCTCTCTGGGTGGATGTGCCGTGCCACAACACGTGAGACACAGTCAACTCTCCGTCCGGCTCTGCTCAAGGGTGTAACATAAACGTCAGGAGGTTTGTATTTAGCGAGAGGACCGACGAGCGCTACAACTGCACCATTTTGGAGAGTTACGATGGGAAAGAAACATACTCTGGGTATCAGCTCTCATATAATGCACCAAGTTCAAGAAGACACCACAGTATAGAACAGTGGATTAATGGACCACATGAAGTGAAAGCTTCACTGGGAAATGACAATCGGAGAGCAAGCTGGCGATGAGGATGTGACACAAAGCTCTTTTGCAAGGGAAAGGGCAGTGAGTTCGGTGGGTTTACGGCCCCTCATCATATTTCTGCAAACCAATCTCCATGGCTGTCTGACGTCTGGAAGGACATAATGTATCACACCTTCATTTGGATCAGACAGGTACTTCACCGTATCAAGTGATTGGGGGTATAAAATTCTACATCTCTGAATAGAAAAGAAGAAAGAAAGACACTACTGACGCTCAGGAGTTGTAAAATAATCCAGTTGATCTCTTCTGCCCATTGTCAAATAATGGCATATGTCCACACGAGTAATTTAACATGACCGTTGAAGCATAAAACCATCTTTAGGCTCGCTCGGGGCTAAAATGAAGACAATACCCAAATATTTAATTTGATATTTAAAGCTGAGAGAAAAAAGTTGAGAGAAAGAAAAACTAACAAACATGGCCACTTCAATACTTAAGATGAGTAAGATGAAATGTAAGTTGTGTCCTTTCATAAGAGAAAAGGGGGAAAACAATCAACATGCTGTCTGTCAAATACTGAAGCACCTTTTCAAGAAGCAACAGTGTCATGCAGTTTATTTTTGGTCAACCTTAGAGAAGGATATACAACCTTCAACTGTTTTATTCTGCATCACAATGTGCCTAAATCACTTTTGATCAATATTGAGGAGGGCATACAGTAATTGTTCCTTAGATTAGATTGCACTATTGATCCCATTGGGGAAATTCAGGTGTCCCAGCAGCAATTGGCAGAACAATGCCAGAAATAGAACAAATATAATAAAACACAGGTAATAGAGGATAATATAAGGGGGATGGTCACAGCTGGGTCGCTGGTCGTGTTGACCGTCTTGAACAGTCCGATGGCTGCCGGCACAAAGGAACGCCTGAGGCGCTCCGTCCTGCAGCGTGGCAGGATGAGCCTGTGGCTGAAGGTGCTGCTCATCAGCCTCAGCTCATCATGGAGAGGGTGAGACAGGTTCTCCAGGATCCTCCTCCTCTCTCTCTACCTCCAGACTGTCCAGTTTGACTCCCACAACAGAGCTGGCCTTCTTCATCAGTTTGTTCAGTCTGTTGGCATCCCCTGTCTTGATGCCGCCTCCCCAGCATGCCACAGTGAAGAAGAGTGCACTGGCTACTACAGACTGGTAGAACATCTGCAGCATCCTGTTACACACATTGA
>OMOT01039828.1:7022-18132 GCA_900312575.1 Acanthochaenus luetkenii | reverse complement strand
AGAACCGAGGTGGCTCTCCTCTCTTCCGCTCCGCTAAATATACGCGCCTGGTCTACTTTTGCCGCACCGGCTCGCGTCTGAAGATTAGAATTCAGTTGTGAACGTATATAACGGGCTGTATTCATTTATAATCAACACACAACATTAGTATTGAAACATTTTTGTTTCGCCACAAGCCACCCGACAGGTGGCTTCTGAAATGTACACGCCAAATGAAAAATCTACCCGCATTTTGCGCTTGGCGGGTGTTAATTTCGGACCCTGTGCCTGCACAAAGGATCATCTAAGGCGTTCCGTCCTGCAATGTGGCAGGATGAGCCTGTGGCTGACGCTGCTCCTCATCAGCCTCAGCTCATCATGGAGAGGGTGAGACAGGTTCTCCAGGATCATCATCCTCTCTGCCACTACCTCCAGTTTGACTCCTACAACAGAGCTGGCCTTCTTCACCAGCTTGTACAGTCTGTTGGCTGTTAATTATGCTTTAAGTCTTAGGAATTAGATGTTTTTTCAAGCATCAATTATAGCAAAATCAAGTGTAAATTATTAGCTGCTGAAGTAAGAACCAGTAAAGTTGGCCTTTGGCCACATGAGGAAAAAGCCTGATTGTTGACAAACCTGCCTCATGGCAGCTGACTGCACTACACACTAGCTGCAGTAGGTTAACTGTTCACTTATGTTATAAAAGGACTCAAGAATTTTGTTTTGCCAGCTGCTGTGTTGCCTACACAAAGACCTCTCTCTGGGATTTCTGGTTTATATAAACCACCCATGACATCCACCAACTGGCTACTTTTATAGTGGAGCAGTGCCTGTTTTGTACCACAGTGTAGTGGAACTTTGTTTATCCAAACTGACTAGTCTTACGAATGGGCATAATGGACTTGAAAACTGCAACTGCACAGTTGTTGGAATTACATTATTGATAGAGCAAATCAACTTCATATCGTGACAAAATATATATCCTGTGTGGTCAGCGTCCATTCTCTTCCAACTCTTCAACTTCCACCCTGCATTTCCAGTGTCACAATTCAACCACAGCTGCTCGCTCAGTATATCTAAGCTTATTCCTTTCATATGCCTGAGCACAGCATCGTCACATGGCACAATGAACTTGACAAAGTATACAGTCCACTGAATATTGGAGCACAATATCAGGTCTGGTTTTAGGCTAGTGCTGTGTCTAGCTGGATTTTAAAATGTTGGAAAGGCAGCTACAATATTGTTGGCATTGCCTCTACCACAGTTCCCCCTTGTCAAAACAGATTATTCTTCATTTACTTGGCTTCACTTCATTTTAGGTTATTCTGCGTGACATGCAGCCTTGCTGCTGTAGTCATGCTTACTGTGTTATCCATATCCAATAGGCAGGAGGCGATTTCCCTCCTTTTTCCCACCCACAACCCATTTTGATGTCTGAATGATTACATCCATCATCATAGTGAATGCTAAAGGGAGATTGTTCATGAAACAATGTATTTCCAGGTACATGTCCTTTGAGACATGCTTGTGATGAAGGGTTATTTGAATAAACTTGACTTGACTGAGTTCACAAATACTAGAACTCGTGCTGTAGTAAATTCTAGTGTTGTTGAGCATATTTGTTCGTCTCATAAATAGACGGACACAATATCTGATGTTTGGTGCTCTTAAGAAATCAGATGCTATACATGAAATTGTGTGTGTCCTATTAAAAAAAAGAAGCCAAATTCATCAGTTACTCCTAGTAACACAATGAGACTGCATAGGCAGCTAGAACATTTTGCAAGCTAAAATGTGCATGAAATTCACACAGATATACTTCAATGAGGTAGGCTGCTGTAATCATGACTGTTTCACTCACTTTTTCTATTATTGGATTAGCTAGTGGCCTATTTTATGAACACCAAAGAGCTCTAGTATTTGTGATCTCTTTGTCAAGTCAAGTTTATTTCTATAGCCCTTCATCACAAGCATGTCTCAAAGGACTTTACAGAGAACGAGCCTGCCTAGATCTAACTAATTAACAATCAATCACAAAACAAAATAATGAGTGTGCAACAAAATAAAACACAAGGAAACAAAATGAAGCACAAGACACAAAATAGGATGTTGGAAAGACATAACAGTCCTACCTATCCTACATAGCCTAGCCTAACCGGCACCACCAACCTTAGTCCCTAAGTGAAGACAAGGAAAAACTCCCAAGAAATACCTGATACGTATGCACCAAACCAAAGATGGTGTGAAACCTGCAAATATATCATTTGTATCTCTAGGCTAGGGCTGTTAGATATGGACAAAATCTATCTATATATATATTATATATCATGATATAGTACGTTTTCTATAAACTCTATGAAGAATTTGTCTATACAAAATAACCACCTGCCTCTAGTGCTGGGTATAGCCACTGATTTCCTGAATCGATTCGATTCCGATTCACAACTGCCCAATTCGATTCGATATAGATTCAGTCTGTATCCCGGTCTACTCTACACATGTCTCTGTATTACCGTAACTGTCTTAGTAACATTGCATTGTAAATATTTACCGTATATGACAGTTACTGCAACTTGAAATTCCAAGATTTCTCCATATTTATTTATGCATGTTTTTGTGAACATCCAACTAATTCAAACACTGTCAAAGGTTATCAGCCAGGAGAGATCATGTAGAATTTAAAATAATAACAGTTCACTAATCTACGGAAGAAGTCAACTAAAGACGGCAAAAATCAACTGTTACAGCAGCAATTGGCAGAACAATGCCCGAAATGGCGAAGGTGAGCCGTCTCTTGTGAAACCATGGTTCAGCCAGCCGCTCTTTATATTGTGTTGTGTGTCTAATGGTACCCAGCATTGATTCAGGACAACAACCAAAAAACATTTTAAAGGAGAATTGATGATTTTTTAAAAGTATGTACTAACTTTATTTTTTTAGTTTATAACAGAAGCCACTAGAATCACATTTTAAATGAGAATAATTTCTCATACTGAGGGGTTCAGCTTTCTCCCCTCCTACATGTTAATAAAATGAGTAACATAAAACACTTGTTTGGCCAGCATTCTTTCTAGTACAATCTTCTGGTGAGGAAACATCCTGATGAGTTACATCCTCAATTATGTCAATTATGTTGAATTTATCTTCACACATGTTTTCTTATCAGGTTAATCTTGGAAGTTTTTCCTATCTTCACTGAGGGTCTATGGTTAGTGGTGCCGGTTAGGCTAGGTAGGATAGGTAGGCCTGTTATGTCTCTCCAACATGCTATTTTGTGTCTTGTGCTTCATTTAGTTTCCATGTATTTTATTTTGTTGTTGTTAATTAGTTAGATCTAGGTAGGCTCATTCTCTGTAAAGTCCTTTGAGACATGCTTGTGATGAAGGGCTATAAAAATAGACTTGACAAAGAGCTCACAAATACTATAACTCTTTGGTGTTCATAAAATAGGCCACTGGGAGATCTGTAAAACTGTTGTTAGGCCAAATACAGGACATGGCACCACTGTCCAGCTGTGTAATTTTTAAATTCTTGGCAAGGGAGCACGCCTCTTCACTCTTGTGTCTATCAAATTTGAAAGTTAATGTAGTCAAATTCAACATGATTTTTGTCTCTTATGTTGTCACTCCCTGCTAACCTAGTAAATACTTCTGATGTAATGCAAGAAATTATCTAAGTTTTACTATATTGCTAAAGCCAAGCATGTATCTGCCATGGCTGGTATTTGTGAAATGGGCCCAGTTGTGCTTACACTATGAAGCCTAAATGTAGAAGGGACTGAATCAAATATCCGCCTGTTTTGTGCTGTAGCTGCTGCTATGTTGGTGCCATGTCATTTGAGAGCTGATACTTAAGTGTCTGGGAATTGCTGGACTTTGTTCACAGTGTCTAAGCACAGACATTCTTGGAAAGCCTAAATGAATATTGGGATTCTGAGTGAATGTGAAACATGCAGTTGCATAGCAGGTGCTGACTCTGGGTCTCTGTAAATCATGCAGACTATCGCACCACCATGTGTTTCCCTCTTTTCAGGGGAAACAGAAGTGGCAGGCCTCAGAAGAATCTGCATGTAGGAGGATAAATGGTGAAGAGGTTTGCACAGGATACACATAGATGATATAGGATTTATTCGCAAATCGAAGCAAGTAAAATCCTAAGTTCGTATTTCGGTTATCTAATGACAGTTTTGATGGCTTGTTAAACAACCAGGAGATGGCAGTATATATTTAACCCTCAATGTGCAGAGAAGGTCTCACAAGAGTTAACAGTGATTTCAAGTG
Organism: Acanthochaenus luetkenii; assembly: GCA_900312575.1. NCBI lineage: Eukaryota > Metazoa > Chordata > Actinopteri > Beryciformes > Stephanoberycidae > Acanthochaenus > Acanthochaenus luetkenii. The sequence continues at coordinate 13,873 of OMOT01039828.1, read as the reverse complement.
GCCATTGTTGGAGAACAGAGCTGTCTAAGGCTGTTAACACTTGCTCTGGTTGATTTTAGTCTCCGATGTTTGGTAATTTGGAAGGAAGGGAGGAAAATGAATAATATTTTGTTTCTGCCAAAAGATTTTCTTTGAATGTTTGAAAGATGGACACCCGGCAAACTGTTCTTCAAATTTGGGCCCAAACATTACTGTCAGATTTAAACAACGAACACCTTTTGACTGCTAAAATTGGTTGTTTACCAACATCATGCGGATACATCTATGATATGCCAACATGAGTATTGGTGCACAAATATTTATCTTGGACTGTACTAAGTGACAAGGGTCTTAGCTGTCTGTTGTGTTTTTTGACTGTAATGTTGCTTTGCTAATGGCACAAGTTTCAGTCTATTCATGGGTTGTCACCTCCCAGTTTTCAGTATACTGATAAGAGAGTGAAAATGTAATTTATCTTTGTTATTGTTGAAGCTGTTTCAAACTCAAATAAGAGAGCTGAGTCATATGATACTGACTCCAATGTTCAGCCCTCTGTATGTGGCCACTCCTTTTCAGTAGGCGAGCCTTCCTGAGTGGGTGAGTCTCTCATTCCTAAACGGACTCTACTCTCTAAGCAGTTTAGCTTTTGCTAGTTTCCATTCAAGTCAGGAATTCTGAAGGACAGTTTCCAGTTATTCGATTTTGACATTTTGTTCTGTCTGTTTCTCATAAAGTAAGTGTATTTTGTTTTATATGTTGCCCTAGTGAAAATGTTTTCCTTTCTTTTTTTTTATTCATCCATGTGTCCATTTCTACAGTAGCCTTACAGGCTATTGGATCACTGTGCAATGTCTCATTGTGTATATAAATAGTTTTATGTTTCACAACGAGACATTCACAAACATGCTGTGATTTCACTCTTCAAAGACAGACTGTAACCTCTAGCCAGAAGTTTTGTTTCTATCTGTAAAAATGACATTTTGGCTGCTGTTGCTGCAACAAGTTATTTTCTCTGATGTAGTCTATATGTAGATATATGCCACATCACTTGATCACAAATTATGTAAGGGTTGGTTTGACTGTTTCATCTGCTGTTCTTATAGAAATGACTGACGATTTACTAAGAATGATATATATCAGTACCATTTCTAAACAGTTCCATACCTGTTTTATTTTTACTTTTTTTTAACCCTAACCTATAAGAGAGAGAATACCCCAAACGCAGTCTTTCATTTGTGTGTATATATCTTTGTCATTCAAAAATGAATAATTGTATAAAAATGGCACAACTACAATAGAGACATTTATTCACACACAGATCAATTTTGCCCAACATGTTACCAGAAAATGATTTTACAGACGACTTAATGTAACATCAGTCCGTGCTGTGCGTTTTGACAGCAAAACACATTCTACAGTGTGACACCTTTTTGTTGTGTCCGTTTCCTCCCTTTAAAACAGTCCATCTTTAAATAAGTCCAATCTCCAATCATGTGCCATGGAGGTTCAAGAGTATGCAGGACTTGTTTCAACCAAAGACTACACCTGGGGATTTCACTGATTAGCACACCTTCAACCAGAGAAGAGGAACCTGCCCTCTCTCTGCCCTCTGTGGCACATGATTGGAGACCCCTGCTTTAAAGGCACAGTGTGTGTATATGTGTGTTTGCATGTATTGTTGGGAGGATTCCCTGCCCGATCTACTGTGGGGAAAATGCCACTTTGGCTATTTGAAATTTGTATTCCAAAAGGGCCAATTCATACCCAAGATCATTGATTGTGCTAACATTTCAACTAGCTCCTCATTTCCTGTATTCACTTAGTTAATAATCAAACCAGCAGTTTCACGTATGGCTCATACAGTTTCAGTCAGTCATTACCAGGGCTGAGATAATGGTGATCAAGTGATGTCAGAGACTCACAAACAAGTAGTCACAGGAAACTCCCTAGACTCAGTATTGCAACATGGATGTGTACTCTGGCTTTGGGAGACTGACTTTACTAGACTCTGGGATCACGGCGATGTCTCAGAATAGCCTGTCATACCTGAATCATTCAAGCAACAGGTCACCATCGAAGTAACCTGCATTCTTTCTTTATGTTATGATATTTATGCTATGATAGTGTTGCTTCGCATTTTGGCCTTTTGGATTTTGACCACCTAGCAACTATTAATCCTCATTTTCTTGTGTTTCTTTGTAGCCTGATTACTAGTGGCTTCTACTCATGGAATCATTGTTCTATTCCTATTTTACATTCAGGCATTGTTTTACATCTTTCCTGAGAATGGCAGGGTAAACACTTTCTGGTCTAGATGATCAGTTTGAATCTGTTCTGGTTCGTAATGATAGTTAGACCCACTCAGCTCATTGTTCAACGTATGTGGCTTGTCGTAAAATATAATTCAAATTCACTTTGCCTTCAGCTGCAAATATGACCCGATTCAGTTTGAAACTGTTGAATGGTCACTGACAGATATTCCATGCACTTAGCAGGAACAACATTTGGCATTTGAGCTGAATGCAGTAAAGGCTAGTTTCCCATGTAATGTTTATCAGAGAGACAACAGAGAGCACCCACCATCCATTGCACATCGCCTTTCAAAAATATGTGATTGAGATCTTGCCCCAACTCCTCGGTCATAACAACAAAGACATTCTATGTAGGTGCAATTAATTAAATAAGCCAATGAGTGAAAAACATGATTACCCGTTATTTTTGTGAAACTACGGTTACTGTAGATTTGGAGAAGGTTGAGAAGAAGATCATGGCTGCTGTAAAGCTGAAATTGTATTTTACAGGGCATGGTGAACCTTGTCATTATCCTTTGCCTCCAGTACTGAAGAACACCAGCAAGAAGTTGACATACTGACATGGAAGGCAATGGGGAGATCAGTGACACTGACAGTGGCATCATCCTTCATTCTGGTAAGAAAGTTCTGTGCGTTGCTTCCAGGGATTTTGGAAAAATCTAGTAGCACAGCTATCTTTAGAAATTGTTTATAGACATTGTTTTGTTAAGTGGGGGAATGCACATTCACATTGCCTATTTTTTCAGGCACTAAAGGCTCAGTCTAGTATAAGCTAATGGCATTGCAACATTAGCTGACTATTATACTTCCATCTGATAATCAAGGCTACATTTCAAACTGTTCCTCCATTCAGTTTGTGTTGGCACAGACACATTGCCACTTGAAGGAGCACAGATGCGCAGCGTCTTAGTTGCAATGAACTATGCCCATTGTAGTTCACTTTCGGTGCTTGGTAGCATTAAATCGTGATTGTTTGAAAACGACATCAGCGAGAACCGCCAGCTTCATGCATCACGGCGCCCGAAATGAATCCAAGACAAAAATGGACATGGTGGGCTGTTAATTTACCTGGGTGGGCCGCCCAAATATTACCATTGTATGAGAAACACTGGGCAGCTTTATAAAATTTGTTTTAATTGATGATAAAAACATACCAATTTGATTTGAGTGGGATTGCTTCATTTCAGAGGATTGATCAGGTGTCATAATGTTCTGTTACTTTAAATAAATACTGACATACGTCCATATATAAGACTTACACCTTTGCATACCTAATACATTTATCTAAATTATACATTCATTTCTATAACAATGCACCAACCTCTTTGAGCCTTGCCTGAGGCCTAAATCAATGTTGCAACGAACCTCATGCCCTATTCCAACCCAATTCTTGATAATCTTATCTACAGTAAGTACCTGCTTTTCAAATGACCATAACCAGAATAAGCCAAATAAAAACTACAGATTGAATTTGATGAAAACAAAGCCAAATTGCAGTCACTGTGTCCTGCACAACATGGGGAATGGAATGCAAAATATATTCAAAAGTGTAGAATTGATCATTATGTTGTTGACCTAATTCCCACATGTGATACACGTTTGATTGCAAATGACCAAGCACATGCCAACAGGACCATGAATGAAACAGATTAAAGATGGAGTAACAACACATTGCATTTTACTGTGTTTTACTGGAGGAAAAAACAATCCTATGATTTCACTAGTTTGTGGTTCAAAAGCATTTTATCGAATCTAAATCCAGTATCAAATCTGCTTGTGAAATCCGAATCCCTTATTGAACCTTTTTACATAATTTGCTGGGGGGAAAATACAACGGGAAAAAAACATGGCATTCGTTAACTTTTACGTGATGCTTCGTTAAGTACGGAGGCTCACTGCGCGATATTTTATATTGCGTTCCCTGGCAATATATTTTGCGTTACCTCACAATATGTTTTGCGTTACCTTGCAAGTCCCTGATGAGACCCCATCAGTATCAAAGAATAACATGAACAATGAATGGCTAATTTACAGTATGTAAATGTTAACAATATAAAAAACAAGCATTTCACTAGTGAAACATGTATTTATTGTATATACACTTTAAATGCAAAAATGTACAGTATATCTTTAAAAAATCGGTATTTCCTCTTGTGACAGCTGTTTGATTCAATCAATGAATCATGAACTGAGCCTTTGCATTGTGGCAAACAGCACATATTCAACATCAAATCCAGTAAATTGAACATTATACAGTAGCAAGTAACAAGGTGTGAACAATGCAAAACTATTGCGAGAGAACTCAACATTTATTGCAAGAACATAAAACATTGCGAGGGAATGCAATAAAATAAATTCTCACGGTGAGCTATTGGGGGCTCCGTAGTTAAGTGCTTATTCATTGCACCATTTATTTTGGCTCCACCCAGTAGTGTCTACTGATATGCTCTCTTTCCATTCTTACATTCTTTGCAACATATGTAATTTAACCACATGATTTCTTTGCTCTCTACAAACAAATTGTCAATCTGGAAAGAATAGGGGGATTGTCACTATTGATCGTACGGTTTTGGTGGACATTCTATGAAAAGGTTTAATGTTCTTTGTTTTCCCTTTTGTATTCCTGTCACACCTCTTTCCTGTCACACCTCTGTTTGTCAGTACCTGCAGGGATTCTGTTAATAATCTCTGAAGGCATGTGGCGGTCAATGTGTTTTGCCCGAAGCCATTCCAATAGCCTTAAGAATGATCCTAATGTCATTAGTCACCTAGGCTACAGACAGCTCCAGTTGAACAGTCAGACATTGTTTGGTTAAGAAGATCCTATCACACATTTACTGCAGTTTCAGTATCATTCTGTATTAGTGAAAACAAGGATTACCAGGAAAGACACATTTTTCTTGGGATATTAAGTGTTGTGTTTTTTGAAGTGGTCTAAAGAGCTAATCAGTAGCAGTATAATGAAGGATACTTTCTAGTTCAATAAGTTTATGTGGCTTCATAGTATGAAGAAGCTTACCAATATTTTATTTTAATTTTAATATCGCCTTTATTTAACCAGGCAAGACAATTGAGAATGATTATATTCTTATTTACAATGACAACCGGGCACGAAGCAAAAGTCCTCTTGATGGGGAATTGGGAGGAGAAAAGGGACAGAGGGAAAAGCAAACAAACGGGTAGACAAGACAAGAAGGCTAGCAGTTCGTAACATAATAAAAACTAAAGATTAAAAAGTAGCACAGGCATAATCTGGATGGACACACACAAGGACTCAGAGACACCAAACAACATAACAAATAATTCCTCAACTCCAAGGACATCACTTAAAATAATTGAAGTAAAAGACAAGTAAAGATGGCGTCTGACACAAACAACATTTCACCTAGTATTGAGTGTCTGGGATTAGCAACCATGAGTCCTTAGACAACAAGGCATTTTGGTGCTCTGTACAATTCAGTTCATTTTATTGCTCAAATCATGAAAGGAGACCAGTGAATGATAAGAGGATAAATAAATGCAGTTGGAACAACATAAGCTAAAACACTGTATTTTGTCATTTGAATCTAATGTTAACTTATTGTGTCACATATTGGGTATCTTTTTATTAGCTGACCATACAAAGTAAGTAACTTGCAGTTGCACCGCTAGTGAAATCTTTTTAGCAATAATGTTACATTATAATATAACAATCAAAGTCTATTAACATAACTGGCTACCATGTATTGTATTGCTCTACACGAAAAACAAGGTTGCAAAATTTGCATGTTCAGCTTTTGATTTGTCTATTTTGCAATCGGAATGGAATTTGTAGTGTGAAAATGTATTTATAAATAAAGTGGAAATGATACTAATGAGTTATAACTTTAAATATTTTGATAACTACATTCGTTTTATATCTTGAGTATGTTTCTCATACCTACTGATATGACATTAATGATATGTATGATATATGATGTGACTGGGAGAAGTTAGAAAACACTCCCATAGATTAGTCTTAAAAAATGGTTCAGTATTCAAAAGTAAAAGTAGGATCAAACAGTGAAAAAGACTCATTCATGTTAACATTGCCTGTCGAGGATGGAAAAGGTACAATCTTATGGGCAGCTGTTAATTGCCTTGCAATTCTAATTTCATATTTCAGTCACATAATCTCAGGTGAGTCCATTTGCTTTTTTTCTGTTCACAGGTTCTGACAGTCCCACGACCAATACCAAGGATGTGACCACTCATACGCGGGCCATGAAGCTCAAGCACCAGTCACTCCGAGACCGACTAGAGCTCTGCATGCTGGAGCTGAAGAAACTCTGCATCCGAGAAGCTGTGAGTAACGGTGATCTACAAATGAACAGGTCATCAAGCTAAAAACTAATGAAGCAATATACTGTATCAGGTCAAAGACTATATTGCATGTCAACAAAAATGTACATATATTATTATGATAATTTTAAAAACTACTTACAAATTAATTAGTCGGGACAAGTGTTAATGCTATTACAAATTGTACTCGCCATATATGAAAGGATCTAGCACCTTTTTATTGTAGACTAAGTAGGTTGG
>OMOT01039826.1:0-12810 GCA_900312575.1 Acanthochaenus luetkenii | reverse complement strand
CAGCATTCTTCACACACACACACGTAAGGTACGTATTAAAGGTACGTAAAGATAAGAAAAAAACGTAAAGTCTTAAGCAAAAGCTTGGGTTCGATGTCACGCTTCAAAACTCCTAAAGATTGTAAGACCAACGTGCTACCATGCGACTACGGAGTCCTGACTTCATTAGGTGAAAATACTTCTATAATTCAATGACTTCACTGTCAAGTAGTGTTTCGAGCGTTTCATGAAGCTTCGGCAAAATTGTTTCAATTGTCTCTGTGTTTTGAAAAGCCTTGTTCTGGCCATCCCTAGAGATTTGCATTCATTCCTCTTCTACACTTGACTCGCCTGTTGGCTCACGTACGCCACCTTCAGTGAAGCAAAAATATTACTTGGCTCACCCTGTGCCTTTTCACTGCGGTTTTATGTCCCATCAGCAAACCTAAATATGTCACTTACGAACATTAAACTTTAATGGTTAAACACATTTGCCAGTCTGTGGAAAATCCGGGTATATACGCGTATCTGAGGAGGAGGAGGAGGAGGAAGAGGAAGAAGAATCTGTCGTAGTGTCCTTGAGCAAGACACCTAACCCCAAATTGCTCCCCTTGAGCAGGTTGGCACCTTGCATGGCTGCCTCCGCCAACTGTATGTAAGCGTTGGATAAAACCGTCTGCTAAATGGCATAATGTAATAGCGGATTATTCACAGCCCGGTATGACTGCAATCAAGAGCAGTCTCTTGTGAAACCATGGTACAGCCAGCTGCTCTTTATATTGTGTCTAATGGTGTCTTTACGGTACTTACCCAGCATTGAGTCAAAATAACTGTATTCTCATAGCGTTTGGTCAAATATAGCGGAGCTAAACTCCAAATTACATACAGAGCCACGCTCGTAATAAGAACTGATGATCCATCACATAAAAAGTTTTCCTGGTTGTAAATCAGTGGAATAATTACCGCGACTGAAAACTACTGTTTGATGGGCAATTCAAAAATAAAATAAAAACAATAAATAAATAAAATCTGTGTCACGCTACTCTGTGTTTGTATGTTATTCCAGTCCAGTCGTGGTCGGGAATGACGTAAAATACGTCTAAAGCAGTTCTGTGGCTTTTTTATATCTACCGATATAAATCTTTCTGTCGTCCCCCAATATATATCGTTATATCGAACATCCCGTTACATTTTTGGAGAGGTGCACATAAGCAACGGCGGCTGCCTCTGCATGCTACGCCGGCTCGCTAAATCCTACAGCTTAGCTACGGCGATACTTGGACACAGAAGTATATTTTGGCCTTATTTATTTCACCATCTAAATCTTAGCTCTGGAAGAGTTCAATTTGTAGATTAAAAAATATATATATATTCAAACTTTCATTACTCAGTGTAACAGAAAACACAGGTGTTTTTTACTTTGGTGTTTACATTTAGGGATACACAATATTATTATTTTTTTGCAATATCCGATATGCCGATATTTTCCAACTCTCTTGGCCGATACCGATATATGCGCAAATTTGCCACCTAATTTCAGAGATCAATTCTCCCCTGTAGTGGAATTAACACATTATTATGCCTACTCTTCTCGTGATGGCCCACTGGCAGATGCAGACATACAATGCTTTTCAAAATGTACACATTCACAGAGCAAAATAAGAAAACTACTTCAACTTAGGTCATGTAAAACATGCCATATTTTTTATTTATGTAATATTTTCGTTCTTACTAATTCATCGTAATGGTCGGGATAACGGCTTTTCAGATCGGTAACTACATTTGTAGTGTTGAAGGAATACAACGTGACTCCTCCTCGCATGACCGATGCATGGCGTCGAGCATTCAGTCAAGCATTTGGGGATTAATTAAAGCGTCTTTTTATCGGCCAGCCATATCGGCAGAAACGACATTTCCGATGTCGTGCCGATATCATCGTTGCATCCCTATTTACATTGCATCTTTGCAAATGTAAACAAGCATTTAAATCCTCATACTATATGTAATACACATCAGTCTTTGTATCAAAAGCTTAAATCTGAAATCCATTACATCACTATGCAAACAAAGCCAGTAAAGGAGCAGGTGGTGGTGCATGTGCTTCAACAAGGGCGGGGGCAATACTACAATCCTGATTGGGCCTTTAAAAAGAACAAGATGTTAATAGGAATGACCTGAGCCTAGCTAATGTTGGCAACCACCAGCAGTTAATACGATTTATTTTTCGCATGATTTTTCAGCAAACATTACTGATGTTTGCATGTTTAAAGTCATTTGAACGGCAGTAACCGTGACCTAGGGTGGCTGTTAATGTTATAATCCAGAATGTCTCTTAGTCCTCCCCCTGCCCCTCCTCCTGCTTATCCTCCTCCTATGCCCTCTGTCCAGTTCCTGTCTGAGGACTGCCATCTTGTTGTCTAGTGTGTTAGATTACTAGAAAGGTTGAGCATGGAGGAGGGATTTATTTTGGCGGAAAAGAGACAGATTATTTTCTTTTCCCTGCCGGAGACTGACGCTCTGTGGAGCAGAGTTTGAGTGGTGCTAGCAGGACCTCTGTTGTTCAGTTGTTGTACTACACCAACACATTGAGTGACACTGATGTGCCATTGTGTTTTGTTTCTTCTCACAGCCCATCAGCAATGCTGATTTCATAGTTCCGGTGGAGATCGATGGTACCGTTCACCAGGTATTGTACACAAAATACGTTTTGGGTGAAGTATACCGTTTTTTAAATGGGGGGCAACAGTGCGACCTCATTCCTGTGAGATGATCCTCAAGAGAATGGCAGTGACCCTGTTCAAGTAATCCAGGATAGGCTGTGTGTATTCTGGTTGGCCTATTCATGATTACTTGCACTGGATGGCAGCCACTGGACCTGTGAGGGAGATGGAGAAGATGGTTTGATCTGTGAGTGGGAATGATTTATTTGAGAGGTGGATGTAACAGTGCTGAGGATTTGTGGTAAAGCAGGAAAAGGCTTATTTAAAGAAGGACTAGCAGGAACCTTTCACGGACAACCCTAAAAAGCTACCTGGTCTTACGTTATACTATCCTAATACTGCAGTGAAGACCATTTTGACGGTTGTAAGTGCTATTATATTGTACTTTTGGTCTGTATTTGACTGATGGTTAAACCATGCCTCCTGTGTTTCTGTACTAATCTGGACTAAAATCTGTTGCGTTTCTTACAGGTGTATGTGCTAAAAAGACCCCATGTGGACGAGTTTCTTCAAAAGATGGGCGAGCTATTTGAATGTGTGCTCTTCACAGCTAGTCTTGCCAAGGTTTGTTAAGACCCTGATAAGACCATTTTCTGTTTCCTTGTTACAGTCTGTCAATTCTCTTCTGTTCTTGCTGTCCTAACCTGTCACACTTCCTCTCTTTCGGTGTGCATCTTTTCCTTTTGCATGTTAGCCAGTAATACATGGGTAAGTTGAATTAATTAGAGAAGAGAAATAACCATGCTGAGGGCCTGATAGTTCTGTAGTGCCAAGAATTAATCACGTGAGTTCAAAGCTAGCTGTCAGTGGTGCTAGTTGTGATAGTCGCATCTTCTCTTTTAGGTAAACACAACAACCTAACCTACTTTGCTTCCCTCAAGTATAATAGTGTAGTATTTAGTTTCTGCAAGTTGTTCCAACATTTCAAATGATGTATCGTGGATATGCATTGTAACATATGTCCCTGTCTGTGTGGTCTGGACAGTATGCTGATCCGGTGGCAGACCTGCTGGACCAGTGGGGGGTGTTTCGCGCCCGGCTCTTTCGAGAATCTTGTGTGTTTCACAGAGGGAACTATGTCAAAGACCTCAGCCGGCTGGGTCGAGAGCTCAACAATGTCATCATTGTTGACAATTCACCCGCCTCTTACATTTTCCACCCAGAAAATGCTGTGAGTTCCTGTGGCATGATGGATGGAATCCTTAATGATTATATAATGTTTCATTACTTCATGATCCAGTCTTTTTACATTTTCTTTACTTTTTAGTAAAACGATGTTTTAAAAAGCTGTTCCAATGCTTGAGCATTATAGTAATTTTGGTGATGAGGTCTTAAGTGTGCAGTGAGCAAAGCTAACTGCAGGTTGTTTTACCTCTCCCCAGGTCCCAGTCCAGTCCTGGTTCGACGATATGAATGACACGGAGCTCCTGGACCTGCTGCCTTTCTTTGAGGGACTAAGCAAAGAGGACGAGGTCTATGGAGTCCTGCAGAATCTGAGAGGCAGGTAGCAGGGTACCTCACTCCATCCTGATCTCTGCCCCTTACTACACCACATCTCTCAGACTCAGGCAGATCCTCCCGCACGTGCCCCTCTTGCCTCTGCCACAAGGGGGCGCCCTGGAGTCTCACTGTGGAAACCTTCAAGCAACGTCCAGTCCACTCTCTGCTCTGAGCTCCTGGCTGCCTTCTGAGTGCCATCAGAAAGCACTCCATATCCCAGGAGCACGGTGTTTCACAAAAACTACACCGGACAGAAATTGTGTACAGAATGCCGTAAAGCGTTGCCGATATTGGAGACAAAATGCAAAGAGGAATGAACTCTAGTCTTTATTTTCAAACCAACAGACAGTTTTACCATTCGGTGAAGTGCTTATTTGAAACCCTCCCCTCAAAAAACATTTGTCTGAAAATTCTTTTGTGGTACAACACAAAAGTCTGAAAATATTTTGTCCTTGTATTTTTGCTATGCAGGCAGTTTCTGGTAGTAGAAAGGACTGTGATTTTCATTTCTTACTGAATGAAGTGCCTTGTGTAAATGTCGTTTTTATGGGGAGATATTTTGTACATGGCGTATGTAGAGTACTTCAATCTTTTCAAACACACAATATGCTTTAACATGGACACAGAGTTATGTTTATATAAAGGCTAAGTTTTATTTTAGCTGGTGGTTTTTTGATCATCAAATGCTGGGTAAATGTCTACATGTCTTTTTGTTTTTTGTTGCTTGTGCCATTATATAGATGCAACTGTTTATTTTTGTTGTCATTATACAAAGAAATTGTTTCTCATTTGTTTTAAGCAAATGAATATGTTTGCAGTTGTGAACGTGAATTATGCCCCACCTGCATGTAGTTTATCTTAAAACTCAAATTGTGCCATTTATTTTCCTGCCCCCCCCCCTTTTTGTTTTTATGTATTTATTATTTGCCAAATAAGATACTTCATTTTTAGCAGACTTAACATCTTTAACATGAGTTCACTTCATTTTTAGCAGACTTAACATCTTTAACATGAGTTCAGCTAAAACTGTTAAACCGTTAGTAATAAGTATAACATAATGGGGTTTTATTCTTTTGGCAATTAAATGTAATTCAGTTGTATTTGTTTTTAATGTTATCGGGTCCTATTTTGTGAACCGTATAATTGTTTTAGATGGCTAGTTTTTAGCCAGCATGCAAATAATTGTATTTTGGCACACTGAATAAGTGTTGCAGCTCCACTCATTGGGGGAGATGCTCCTCCAAAACATACTGTTGATTGTACAGTTTGAAAGGTATCCCTTTCGCTGTTTCAAATGGTCTAAAATCTTACAGTAACTGGGTTGAGTGCCATGTTTTTTTATTATTGATTTTTATTTAATGAGGTTAGTCTCTTTAGGGAATATAGGATAGTGATGGATTGAGTCTGGACAGTGTTGAAACCACACTGTTCTGCTCCCGATTTACATATGTCAATGACCTGGCCCAGCCCAGCCTACTATAATACCAGTGGAGTTAGCATATGTGATGTTTACCTTCCCAGACTCTTCTAACTGCTCTTCACCTCAGTGCCTAAGTTGAGAGGAGCCACACAACAGAGTGCTGCATCATTAGGTACCATGGCAATAATTTTTTTTGGGGGGGGGTGTTCCATCCCAGGTGTTTGGTTTAGGAGTCCTGAGCACTTCACAAGGCTAGCCATACAGGTTTGGTTGAAATTAGGGCTGGCCCGGTTATCACTTTTCGGGCTTTGAATGGTTATGAATGAGCCTTCAAACATTCATTTTTCCAAATAGTCTGTGTGCTAAATGTTATATTAATAAGTCCTTTTTTAGTATCAAATTCATCATTACAATAAAACTGATATTTTTGCTAAAACAAAATACTTCAACACAATTTAAGCATCTTGATCCTAGCCTATTGTGTGTTTATTCTCAATAGCAGCCAAATAACACATCATTTAGAAAAATGAACTATATTCCCACAGTTAATTGGGTATTCAGACCCCGGCCCATCGAAACGTTCTTGAGATATTTGGGGCCAGCCCTAAATGAAACTACTGGGGCACTGCAAAAGGACTGAGGAACCTCATGGCATTGATGCCTTACTGCCTGTGGAGGCATAAAGCAATGTTTATTCATGAATTGTAAGGGTACAACCACATGTTATAGCGTTCTCATTCATATTTTCTCAACCTCTCATGAAAAAAAATAAAGGCTTGACCATATTTGTAGAACCATATATGGTCAGGTGAATTGGCGTTGTTAAACATGAAGATGAAGGAATGCCCAAACAAACCTCTTGCTTTATTTCTGATTCCTCCATTCATAAGAGTTCCAAGGATTTGTTTTGTCAGTCCTAAAGTTGCTGCTCCTTCAGGCGTATTGAAATATTTTCTGTCTTTGGCATAAGCATTTGAAAATATTTGTGTTGGCGTGTTATGCTTATGATGGTGGTTTCGGTGCAATGTCCTTTTATAAAAAGTGTTAGGCCTACTCTTCTCAACCTATCTGACAACGTTTGTATCTTTGTGATATTTTTCTAGTTACCTTTTGTCAGTATTTGGTTTTGAAAAGTTGCATATACCCATTGTATCCAGCTGGTGTTTTTTTTCTCCCTCTTCTCTTTCAGCTCAGTAACATCCCTCTCTTGCCTTCTCAGTCAGGTCTCGTCTTTCCTGTTGGGGAACGTATGCTCGTGTGTACGTATGCGTGTTTGTACGTGTGTGTGTTTGTACGTGTGTGAACACTGCCTGCGCGCGCAGGCAGCTGCTTGTGCATCCTTACAGGATTGCTTGGTGTATCACTTGTCACTCATAATCACATTCACTGCTTCGTTATTGATTTAACACCAAAGTTTTAAAACACTTTAGTTTGAGTCCTACTTTGTCCGGTTCTTCTTTCTTTTTTTAAACACTATTTGGTTCTAGTTGGCTTACTTTGAGTCAAGGCTACATGTTTTCATCCTAAACATCCCCTCTCTCAACATAATAAAAGGGTTGATTGAAACTATACTTTCGTCATGCCTGTTGTGAATTTTTTGTTTTGCAGTTGTCTCATATGGTACATGAATTAAGGCCAAAGGATCATCACTTAGACTGATGTGATTGAGGTTTCCATAACACGTCTCCTGATGAGGTCTATTAATTCCATTAGTTCTGAGAGGGTTCATGTTACTGTGCTCTTTTGCAGTATATTTTTACAGTGAATTTATTCATGATTTTGCCGCATATTTCTTTGCAGACATGTCACAATAAAGCACCTTTTTATGAAGAAATGTTTATTTTCTTTTGTCACCGGTCCTGCCTACAGATGGAAGAAAATTTCTTTTTAGTCTGTTTCATTATTGTGATTGAATTGCCGAAACTGAATCCCTTAAATGCACAAAATTATCACTAAAAATACCAATAATATAGATTTTTTAAAGTACATTTTACTCTACTCCCTAAAAACGATTGCATTACGCAATATGAAGTCAGCCATCGATTTGTCTGGCATTTCACTGAGTCGCTCTTTAACAATACACAAGTAATTTGAGGACAGAATCATCTCCAGCCCTTACAGCTAACACAAGAGCTATGTGTTTATGTGCATCACCTCCCTGACTTCTGTGTAGTTTCCTCTCTGATGCCTGGACTGAGAATTATGTGTGCTGAGGGTGTGTCCCATCCAAAGGTCACAAAGTATTGATTTTATTACTTGCTCTGATAGCTGAACTAGCCATGTTTGTGAAACAATGGGTTGCTTTGTTTTGTTTGCGTAAAATAAATGAATATTTCACAAAGGTTGTGTTAAAAAGTAGGCTACTAACATATGTGTATATAGTAGCCAGGTATTTATATCTGAACTGCTGCTTTTTTTTTCTAGACCTCTTAGCTTCTAGAAAGACAAATGTTTCACAGGATTTGCACACTGATATCTGCTAAACTAAGTGTAAATGTATAGCTGTAAGAATCAGAGGGTGGATGATTTGTGGTCCAATGATTGGCGTCAGTGGCCGTCATAAAGACACCTACCTCTCGCCTATTGTGTGTGATTGAGTGACAAAAACATAAACCCACCCATCCATAAAAAAAGGGCCATATTAAGGCCCTGGCTTATGCTGCGTTCACATCAGAAGAGGTGGAAGAACAGGATGACATCTCGTTGCTACAACTTGTTTAAACTCGTTGGAAATCCCAAATCATTTTTATTTATGAATTTAAAATCAACCATAAACGAACTGCAGCAGATATTGCTCGTTTCGTAGGTAGAGATGGTTGTATCACTGTGAATATAACTGACGATTTGGTCGACATCGGTGGACTCGCTGCAGTGTTTGCCGCTCTTCCAAAATTCATGACACCAAGTGGAAGATCAGAACCCACAAAACAAAACCACACCCTACTTGTAATTACTACTAGGAGGTTGATGATTTTTTCCCCCAGTCGGAAGATAGGATTTACGGTAAATGATATGAACTCTGACATGAACGCACAGGGGATTGTGAATCGGCTTACTGTTACAAGTCTGTTATGAGCCGCAAACGTCATGCACGTGGTCCGTACTGTATATTGAAATAGTGTGCGGGTCACAATGCTGAATTTCACCAAAAAACATAGAGAGGAGTTCATGTTTAAAACATTTTATCAGATTTTTGATTTACAAAAAGTTGTATCAAGTAGTAGTATAGCCTTCTCAGATGATATCACATGAAAAGTGACTCCTTATTGATGAAAAGTTAGTTACCATACTGATTAAAACAAAGCTGAGAACATACTTCTTTTTAGGTTGGCTTATGTTTATCCAGAATTCATAAAATGGTAATTTGAATAATAATATCTAAACCGGACAGATAATATGGTACTACGGTACAAGAAATGCGGGACATAAGCTGTCAAACAAATCCACTGCCATTGCAAACTGAACATGGTTTAACACTAGTGCAACTAATACAACCCTATTATAAAAGCGTTTGTAGAACAGTCCTTGTAATGTGATTCATTATAAAGTATAGCAAACCTAGCATGTGTGTATTTGTGTGTGTGTGTGTGTGTGTGTGTGTACCCACAAAGGATGGAGATCTTTGGTTTAAAACTGCAACTGCAACGAGGATGTGATCTGCCTCTTAGACGTTCTAACTCTCGGAATTAACCCAATAAGTTCATCATGAACTAAAGCTGCATTTTTTTCCTAAAGGATACAAATGTGTTTGAAAGAACTACAGTCTGGCTGTGTTTTGGAGGCTCTGGTGTCACACAGAGGGACATGCCAGTCGGTGACATCTTACTCAGCATCAAGGACCATGACATGTACAAAGAGTCCGGCTGAGGGCAGAACGTCTCCATTCTTGTTGAGCAGAGGCACATGTCTGTATCCTGCGTTGGAGCCAAAAATGGTTTCAGTCAGCGAACAGCGGTTACAGTTACAGACAAAAGCAAGAGGATACGAAGAACTCTTTGTGCAGCGTGTGAATCGGGTCTCTGTACGCTCGACCAGAGAAGGGATTTTCTCTTTTCGTTTACGAAGTGAAAGAACGAAACAAAAGCAAGTCTAAACCAAAACTGATTTTACGCCATCATCGTTGGGACAGTTATACTGAAAACTGCTAAGACTGTGTCTTTTGATAGAATATGAGCATTGTCCAAGGGCCAATTGCCGAACTCACCCATTTGTAAGCTGTTGAACGGAAGCGTGTATTGAGCGATAAACTCGTTATCGGACGCAGAGTCGTAGTCTTCCACGACAAAGCGCACCAGTGCCAGCTCTGGCACGTACACGTCAAACTGGAAGCTTTCATTCCATGCTGGGTTAAAACCTAGAAGAAGGGGAAGAGACGACTATTACAAGGAGAAATCCACGTACCACGTATGTTATGCATCATTAGTCTGTGATGTTCAGTGCACTTCAGGAGCTATTTTGTAATCCCTCAACCCGCTTCATCTGCTTGTGCTTCAGTTAGTGATTTCCTACATTTCCCAGAATGCACCCAGAGAACAGGCCTGCACTTGTTGCATTCAGCTGTGGGTTTTACTTGCAGGTGGAAAGATCAATAGCGATTGTGATCCATTTTTCCAGTAAACAAAAAGTGAGTTTTGCGCCCCTTGCTCAAAACACGTCTTGTGGCTGCATTGCATTCTGCTTCTATTGAAGCTACCGTCAGCTGAGAAATTGGTAACCCTTCCTCTTCTGCGATGGATTTCTCCCTGTATGTTCGTTGAATGTCGATGTAAATTGGTGAGTCTAGAAAGAAGCGCTTGCTCTTTGATTCTGAGGGACTGACACCACCACCTGACGTTTACCGTTGATGTTTTAAATCACGGAAATAGTTTCTGCTATCAAACATATCGATGTGACGTCACGTTGTCTGCGTTTGGCCAGTTATCCACAGGAATAAGAAAAACACACCACCGAAAAACTACATGGATGCAGGAATGCAATAGCGTTTTAGGGTGGACGGTATACTACAGTACATATAAAGACAAAGACAGAAATAATATCAGGAGAGGTACCATTGTTTTCAATAGCATCTGTCTCTTTCACAGCGACATCAGCTGGCACTCCACAGACCTCCACTTTAACCAGAGAGTCCACGATGGAGGATTTCTTCTTGTTAACCTTAGGGAGCTGCTGGGCTGATATAACCTGGTGACAGACAGGACACATAAAGTCAGCTGAGGAAGATCCTTCAGGGTCTGAACTCTGCGCCTCACTGAAGAGCAAGACTTTGAATAGGACACCACAGAACATGGTCACGGACAACTGTAACGCATGTCTTCAAGGGGAAAGCCTGACCATGACATGGAGCGTCTTGTGCTGCAGCCACTTCCCTCGGGTCAGGGTGACGGGGTCGAACTCGGTGGCTCCGTCCCTTAGGTATGACGGTTTCAGGACGTAACCGCTCTGCCCGTTAATCAGGAATCTGCCCTGATTCACATCCATGTCAGTGCAGGAGGTCTGGACGTTTAAGGCCACTGGGGAAGGGATTAATAAGATGGTGCACGGACAGTGATGAATAAAACGAGTGGCTAAAGTTTGCTTTATTGTGAGACTGCATTGTACATGTGAGAGTTTGTGATTCCCTCCTTGCGTCAGTCGTGTTTGATTGTGTACCAATTTGGCAGCCAGCGTTCCACAGGGGCACTGGGTTGTAGTTGGAGGAGTCGGTCCTGGAGCCTGCTGGATAGGTGCGGCTCAGTTTGTCCACATTATGACGGATGTAGCTATTAGCTGGAGAGAACAGATGAAGAAGAGTTATCTGCTGCGCTGAAGCAATTTGGTGTCGTCACTTCGCAAGATATACACTTCATTCCGATTGTTAAGTGAGGTGCCATACTACGTGGAACTACCACGTGAGGGAAACAGCTTCATTGTTTGTTGTCAATGTCCCTTTGAAACAGGGATGAGTTGAGGTAACATGGAAAGTTAGATTATGAGAGACTAGAGACCGACGCAACCTTTCAGGCACAAACAAAAGGGCGGACTCACAATACCGTAGGGAAACAAAATCGTACGTTATTTTTTGGTAACTTGAGACTTAAGAAAACAGTTAAGAAAAGTTGATATTCATCAAAATAATTCTTAAGTATTTGACCTTTTTCTTATTTGACTTCCTAAGGGGAAAAAATACCAAAAACTCTTGAAAGCAAAATTCTCTTTTTTGTTCTTCTCAACTTTAAGATGACCTTTCACTAAATATTGTTGCTGTAAAAAGGTAAGTCTCTAAATTAAATAATTTCAACACACATTTACCAATTAAGTATTAGTAGTTTTAACTACTGTATCTTAAGACTTTAAGCTTAACATTTTAGTGTTAATCTTAGCTTGTCCGTATTTTCATTTGGTCTATGACTCACATCTCACAAAAAGAAGCTAGATAAGTAGGCAGCCTTTAGACCTAATAGGCATTTAGCCAAAAAGCAGTAACCAATGTCTGAGCCTTTTCCTGTACTTTAAGTTACTTATTCAAGTAAACCATCAATATAGTCACCCTAAATAAATATTCCAATTGTTTTCTAGATGGAAGTACTATGAGTTGCAGCCTGGGAGAAAAATCCCCATTTTCTGCTTCTTTACATCGCAGTTGCAAGGTTGGCCCTATTTTAGAAGTGCGTAAGAGATGAGACTAATCTATGAAGGTTTTATGGAATTGCACCCAAGAACCTTCTTAAGAACTTCCTAAAATGTATTCTTCTGTAATTTCTTAAGATCCGTCCTAAGAGCGGATTGTGAATCCGGCCCACGGCCTCCCTCACCCGACTCGTCCGCCAGCTTCATGGCCTTGCCCTCCTTGAAGGAAGCCATCTCGTAGAAGCTCAGGTTCTGTCTGGCATCTTCAAAGCCATGGAAGTGGACGCTCTTGCAGTACACCACCATGTCCGACAGCTCTTTCGCTAGTTTCAGCTTCTTTGTCTTCTACATGCAGAATGGAAAGTGTAAGTAAAAAATACAATGTTAACATTTATGTAGTGAATTAATTAGCTTACTCTCCCTTGATGTCATCCCACCTTAGTCTTCTCTTCCTCCTTCTCTTCATCATTTGACTCTTCCTCCTCCGTCACATCGGTCTCATCTTCGGCTGGCACCTCGGGAGCAAAGCTGGCTTCCAGTTTGTTCAACCTCTTCCCTTTGATCAGGAACCTCCCCTTCAGATCC